>JAVXUP010001193.1:0-267709 GCA_033070095.1 Escallonia herrerae
CGCCCACCACACGCAGGGGGCTTATGTTCCCAACCTATTCTGGTCGTACCCAAGGGCCCAATAAGGGTCCCATTTCATGCGAACAGGTCAACGGATTCAACAGTCAATTCTTCAACGCTTCGAACCGGTCAAAGTGCGGGCGCCCAAGTCATGTGCATTCTTTCCTTCACACGCATCATGCGCGACTTAGTCACCAATTATTTTACATCAACGTCACTCACAGTAGCACGTTCATCACACCAAAACCACCTGAGAACTTTTTCACCAAAAATATCGATCGATGGCACAACCGGAGCGACGGGGTCATGGGCAAAGGCCTTGGCCAACCTCATGGGGTCAGCCTCGGCCTCCCTCAAAGTCATGGGGTCGGCCTCGGCCTCCATGGAGGGGGGGTTGGCTTTGGCCTTCCTCCTCCTGATTGTTCACTCTTCGCGCAAAGTCCCTTTCATGCTTTGTTTGTTTCATACACTTCGTATGTGACTTAGGAACCTTGTTCGTCATATGGGTATGATTCACGTCGACACCCTCATTGTAATTTTGAATTTGTCATTGCCCATCAAAACATCTACCTTCGGCGCTCCCAAAGTTCACCGAAGGGGGGAGTGGCCTTGGCCTCCCTTTATAGGAGTTGGCCTTGGCCTCCCTTCATTGGAGTTGGCCATTGGCCTTGGCCACCCTTAGGATCGGCCTCGGCCTCACCAAGGGGTCAGTCTCGGCCTCCCCAGGGGTGGTGGCCTTGGCCTTCCCCCAATGTTTGGCCTATGGCCTCCCCACCCGCGCACACTTGTTTTTTTAAGTCTTTGCACCTCCGTGATGTTTACGAACGTTCGTACATCAACCTCACGACGTCCGTCATCGATCAACCTTGCGATGTCCGTTGTCCATCAACCTCGCGACTTTCGTCGTGTATGAACCTCGCGACGTCCGTCGTGCATGAACCTTGCGACATCCGTTGTGCATCAACTTTGCGATGTACATCGTCCATCAACCTCGCGACGTCCATCGTGCATGAACCTCATGACGTCCGTAGTCCATCAACCTCACGACGTCCATCGTGCATCAACCTCGTGATGTCCGTCGTCGTGACCGCATACAGCTCCCGCAATGCCCATCACCCCAAGTCTCAGACTACCACCAAATGACTCATCACTGACGACCGCGTACCATCACTCTCAACTTTTTCATTACTACATGTTGTATTCCTTATCTTGTTATGACAGGTACTCTCAACTCACATACCATCTTCGAGACACCCAACGCGCGCCGGTACGCCGGCTCAACAACATTCATCACCGCGCCCGTGCACCATCTTCATGATACGTGCCCTGGCACCAAGTATTGCTTCGCAACGTTCGTCGCTGCACCACTTTCATGACATGTGCCCTGGCACCAAGTATTGCTCCGCAACATTTGTCGTCGCGCCCATGCGTCATCTTCATGATACGTGCCCCTGACACCAAGTATTGCTCCGCGGCGTTCGTCGCCGCGCCCGTGCGCCATCTTTATGATACATGCCCCCGACACCAAGTATTGCTTCGCGACGTTCATCGCCGCACCACTTTCATAACACGTGTCCCGGCACCAAGTATTGCTCCGTGATGTTCGCCGCCGCACCCGTGTGCCATCTTCATGATACGTGCCCCTGGCACCAAGTATATGCTCCGTGACATTCGTCGTCACGCCCATGCGCTACTTTCATAACATGTGCCCTGGCACCAAGTATATGCTCCGCGACGTTCGTCACCCCGCCCATGAGCCACTTCTATAACATGTGCACCGGCACCAAGTGTTGTCTCCGCGACACTCGTCGCTGTGCTCGTGCACCACTAACACAGACGTGCCCCCGACACCTTACTCACTTTGCCACACCCTTGTGCCCCGCCACTAACACAGTCGTGCCCTTGTGCTCTCTGTCACTCTACCATGCTCCCTGCATCAATCCATCCTTTCACCACACCATGCGTACCTTGCCTTGGTCATGGAAAATGCTTCGACCCACTCTCCGGAATGTGCAATATCATGCGGGATAGGCGACTCCTTTGGGACACTATCTCCGCTAGGGAGCTCTTCAAATCCCCTTCCACCAGGTAGGGCTCCTCAGGGATGCTACCTCGGCCAGTCGGGTAGACGGCTTCTCCGGGATGCTATCTTGATGCGCTCTGAGTGCTCCGGCACAAGGACTCACCGCGGGGATAGGCGACTCCTTCGGGATACTATCTCTTCAGGGAACTCTTCAACTCCCCTTCTGCCAGGTAGATGGCTCCTCCGGGATGCTACCTCGGCTGGCCAAGTAGATGGCTCCTCCGGGATGCTACCTCGGCCTACGGAATAAGCAAATCCTCTGGGACACTATCTTTGTTAGGGAGCTCTTTAACTCCCCTTCCGTCATGTAGACGGCTCCTCCAGGATACTACCTTGATGAGCTCTGAGTGCAACGGCACAAGGACTCACCTGCGGGATATGCGACTCCTCTGGGACACTATCTCTGCCAGGGTGTCTTCGTGACTGGCTTACATGCTTCGGCACTGGGGGCTTGCATCGGCACCCCTATGGACTTTGACCCCCGGCTCACTCTGAGACGGGAGTAAGTCTTTGGAGGGTATCATGCCTACTCTGCCTAGCAGTTAGGTGTCGGGTCTTCCTTACCACTGCCAGGCCTGTGGGACTCTACAAGGGCTTGGATTGGAGGCTAGATCAAGGGGATTCTCTGGCCACACCGACGCTGTGGGAGCCAGTCTTTCTAAACAGACAGATCGACGCTATACAGGGCAGGCTGGGTAAATATGCGATTCGATAGTCCATGGAGCACCGACAGCTGTGGACCCTTCCAGGGAGTGCCATGTGTCGCATGATGACATCATTATTTCAACCTCTATAAATAGAGGTCTTGAGAATTCATTTGGATGGTTGGACATTTTCAGAACACTTTCACTTTCTCACTCTAGAATCCTAGAGAGAAACATACAAGACCCTGACTTTGGACTTAAGCATCGGACTGTGACTGTCGTCGTATATTCATCTTTTGCCATCGCCCTCACAGCACTGCCACCCTAAGGCTCTGTCTGGGAAGCCTTTGTCTCTGCCCTTTCTATGTCCCATATCATCACACTTGGCATCTGACTCGAACTGCATTCCTTGTGGCACCTCTACGTCGACTGCGAACCCACTTTCCTTGGCATCACTCTTGTTGTTAGGTCTGGACACTGATTGATCTTCTGATATGGTATTCCTTGTTGAGCTGTGTTGAGAACGTAAGGTGGAATAATTTTTTCTTAGTCCGCCCCGTTGATGAAGTCATGTTGCTTGGTTGTAAGGTGGTTATGGGAAAGCACTCTAAAAGAGTTTCCTGTTTGTTGACAGTGTGTCTTTTATTTACTTGAGACTGAGATGAACATCCCATAAGATGGGACATCAATATGAGGAGGATGGACTGTGAAACATGATCACTGGCAAAAAGGATGTAGGGCGCGCGAGTCGAGTCTGTCATGTCTGGTCGAGTCTAGTATGTCGTGTCTGAGTTGCATTGCATTTGATTTTCTTTTGATGTTAATGAATTTAATGACTTGTATTTCGTTGATGTTTATCTTTCAATTTCCTGTTTTAGTGTTCACTTGCATAGTCAGTCAGTGTCGGTCAGTCAGTCTTGTCCATGAGGAGGTGGCAGTAATGCTGTTCTGTTGGGCCTTAAGGCCACTCAGTCTAACGAAAGAAAAATTATCGTTTGACAATTATATATGCTGATGTCAAAAATTTATTATCTACTCTTGATTCATTACTATCGTTAAGATGATTATTATTCCTCCGAGTCTTTTGAATCATTTATATACGATACTCTTCGTGTTGTCTTTACTGGGCAATTTGCGCTCATCCCTTATGTTGTATTGTGCAAGATATAAAGTTGATCAAGGAGAACCCTCTAGAAAAGAGAAGAGAAACAAGCTAGAAAAAGTTGAGCAAGTGGATAAGTTGTGTGAGGTAAGACCCGCTATAAATGGTGGGATAAAGATTGAGTTGCTAGATAGGTTGATAAGAGTCCTACAACTACAGTAGTATATTAGGTTGTAAACATTCATGTTGTTTAAAGACTTGTAAGTCTTCCGCTGCAGCACGATATATGTTTGTAAGAAAATTTTTGTAAGGACGCATTTTTTGAGCGTCTATTAATGATGTATGAGTATGAGGATGTAGTTGCTCTGTATTCAGCACAGGGTTTTGAATGTGATTATGATTGATAACTCAGTCCGTTGATGTCACCTGAGTTAAGGGCCTCATAATCGTAATAGTAGAATACCCAATGGTCCATCTTGAACCTATTTTTTCCCGATATTGTAACTTGAAAATTGGAAGTACTTTTCCAGACATTCCCTCCAGAAATTGTCTCCCAAATTATGAATCTCAATTGTTTACCTCATGGGTCAAAGGTAGGTTTTTAGTCGATAGAAGTATCCTTTTTCCTAACCTTATTCCCGATATGACCCCTAGCCTTTGGTGAAAACTCTAGAAACTTCCAATCCTGGAGAAAATTAATTTTTTATGGCAGCTTAACCATCATCTTTTACCTCTTTCATCCGAATTTGTTAAACGCCATTGCCATGTACGAGATCGTTGCACTTTCTATTTGTCTCATTCTGAAACACATGAACATCTTTTTTCTCAATTGCCCTTATATGTGTCAGATTTGGGAATGTTCGCTAGGAAGATAACAACTTTCTAACTTGCCTACCTCCTAAGCCAATCCATCTGGAAGGTAGTGAGTTACTTCGGTTAGCAAGCATCTTCGTCACACTCTGGACTATCTAGCTTGGTAGGAATGCACTGATCTTCCATCAGGAAAATTTCTCTCCACCTCTAATTATCGACTAAAGTGAGGTTTTGACTCGTAACATCAAAGATACAAGTCGATTTCAAACTCACTTTCAAAACGTCTTGGTTTATGATCATAGTAGCTGCATGCACAAGAAGAATGGTTTCGATCTCTTTTATCCTCTTCTTCAATCTATCTATTTTTCTAATAGTTACGGCTGTGTTGTGCCATTTTGATGACTGGTTCAATGGCTGATGAGTTGTTTGGCCTTGGTATGGTATTGTTTAATATCAATGGGTCCCGTTTGGAGCTCTTACGGACATTCTCTTATCATCTACATAGATTGATATACTTGGATTAGCTATAATAGTTGGAATAAATTGGATTAAAAAGTTTAATTGTCTTTATGTTATTATGCTACTTCCTGATTGTGACTTCTAGCTGCAGATGAGCATTAATGTAGGGATGAGCTTGTCATCTGCAGAAATATTGTGTAAATTGACCCCTACCTGCAGACCGTTGCATTTAGTAAATGTTGTCCAAGGAAAAGACGGTGTTTTGTCCCTTTCACCAATTTTGGCCACTTTTGCTTGTCGATTTAGTAAAGATGGTCTACGAGAACGGTTTGATAGTGTACAACCATTGAATTCCCTTTCTCAAATTGACATGTCGCTCTAATGTCTCGTTGTCATGTTTTGCCTCCTGTTGTTATTTTGGATCACAGTCAGCTACCTATTGAATGGCATCCAATTTCACCATTAAACTATCTCTACTAATGTTGTTAGAATTAACCTCCTTTATCCTGGTATTTATTTTTGAATTCAAAAAAAAAAAGCTACTTTTTTTGGTTCATTGGAAACTCACCCAAAATGAACGTGTTAATCTATTGTTGTGTCGTAGCTCGTTTATGCTTTTGCCGTCTAACTTTGTGAAATCTATATTTTAACAACTTGACGTGAGCTATAAGGCTGCTAGGTATATATGACCCATGGTGGAGGCAATGTAGTTACTATCTTATATAATTTAGTGAACATGAACGTCAATAGTTTTGTGAGCCATATCATAGTAGTGTATTATGTGACTTTTCTAGTTTTTGAGTTAGCCATGTGAATCCGAACATGGTCTATCCTACTGGAATGAGTCAGAGATCATGATTTTCTCGATAATGACATGCATGACCTTATTTCTGAATGATTTCTCTACTGTCTATCTATGTATTAAGAAATATTTATTATCCTAAAATTATGCCAGGTGTCAGTTTCCGCTGAACTTTGGATAACGTTTGTAATTTTGGCTACCCAGATAATTCTAATTGTTTTTTGTCAGTCTGTTGAGCAACCTTATTGGACATTTAATCTGGATCAATCACTTATTGTTTTTCTTCCAAGTGATAAATAGAAAGAACTAAATTCGGGTCTAATTGTGTGACTAACCGTTAACAATTTAACTTCGGAGTGAGTTTCACTATTTCAAAAATCATAATATTAGGTAAATGTGTTGATTTTGATTTGAGTTAACTACTTAACCCCTGTACTTTTAGGCGAATCTATCTTTAGTCACTGTAATTCAATTGTGTCAAAAGTGATCATTGAATTCTTTAATTGGGTCATTCTGTTTTACTTTTGGACATCCATAGGCCCCTTAATTTCATTATGTCAGGGTCGGCATGTCACCTTTAATATGTTTTAAGTTTTTGTTTGATTTTTTAACTTATTTTCTTTTTCTTCTTTTTTCTTCTTCTCCTCTTCCGTCCATCTCCTACCTAGCCCATTAGTAGCCGACCACAACACCGATGACGCCCCACCCAAGCCCCCAACACCCCTCGACATTCCCATCCAAGCCTCGATTTGGCTTGTCACAATATGCGGGATTGTGTATGAGTGTATGACACTATCTTCTCGTCGTCCTCTGTCCACGACCATCTCGAAGAACCTATTGCAATCCCTCACCTAGTCCTCTAATAGTAATTCGAGCAAGATCAACGCATTTTCAATCATGATTGTGAAGTCGGCTGTACATACATTGAACCAGTAGCTTTGGGCAGGCGTGTTTAGATTTTTGTTTATGTTTATGAGATAATATGTGTGCGTGATTAGGTATATGCGTGCTTGCGTGCCTGTGCGTGATTCATTATGTGTGTGTCCTATGTGTGCGGGGTGGGGTGAATTAGATCATAAGAGAGAGTCTGTGTATGGTGGGGGTTGAGGGTGGGATGAATTGGATCAGTAAACAAGTATGCATGTGTCAGTTCTGTGTACATCCTATGTGTGTGCGGTAGAGGCTATAGGTGCGGTGAATTAGATTAGTGAAAGTGTCGTAGTAGGAAGGGGTTGAGTGTTGCCATAGTGTGTTTGGTGGTTGGTCGTTGAGACTTGGCTGTGCTTGGTGGTTTATCGTGGTATTGGGCTAGTGGTGTGATTGTGCTTGGTGGTGGTATCGTGTGGTGGTATTGGGCATGAAGAGAAAGAAAAAAGAAATTGAAATGACATATTTACCCTTAGGTAAAGTCACTCAATGGATTTAGGGTTAATGAAGCCTAACAAAGTGACTTGATTGCACAAATTAACAAATTCAATGGTCACTTTGACAAAAATTGAAGTCCAGTGACGAATGTTGAATTTGTCCAATAGTACGTTGGTCAACCGGATAATTAACTCTTTGAATTTCATTTTGTAATTATTATGTTTTTTGGAGACTTATAGTTGTGAAAAATTTGGGGACTTTCAAATAGGTGGTGTTGCTTTTGATATGGAAATCGTTTCTTAGGGAGTGAAATTTGAATAACTTGATAAGCCAAACCATGGATTGGGCTCTTCTCCACTGCCCATCCACAATATAGCAGACATCGTACTTCTTTGATTATCCTGACCATTTTTTAAAATCTTGATTAGTAATAGGCTAATTGGAGTCGTATACATCGTATCAGTTCCTTTTCATTTTTATGAGGATCCTTTGTTTCACTTTTTTTAACATTTGGTTAGTCTTGAGCATGTCTTCCTAAGACTTTTAAATTTATGCCCTGTTATACTGTTGACGGCAAACCCCTTTAGATTAGGGAAAATTACAGTCTACCCTATTGACTTTTCAAACATTACCTATCGGGTTGGAATCTTAAATATTCGTATATTATATACCCTTAGAATAAAATACCATTTATAATCTATACGTTTTTTTTGCTTATGTCTGCTTATCGTATTTTAAAAATGTCAAGGGAACCCTTTATATCCCTTACTTCAATAAATCCAACCCACCTTTAACCTTCGGCCTGTGTAAATTCTCTCTCTCTCTCTCTCTCTCTCTCTCTCTCTCACACACACACACACACACACACACAATCACCACTGCCGACGACCGCAATATCGACGGGTGCGTGCATGTCTGCAGGAATGTGCTCACGGGTTTGTACTTGTGTGTTCGCGTGCATGAGTGTCTGTGTGAATGTGTGCAAGGGTACGTATTTGTATGTTCCCGCGATGGTTCTATGAGGAAGGGGGTGGCTGATGATGGGTTGCAATTATGGGTAGGGAAATTCATGGTGGGCTAGGTGGTGTAGCCTGTGGACGGTTACAGTGGTGGTGTTGGGAGCAATGGTGGGTAAATGATGGGTTGCCGTGGTGGTTCGCATGGTAGTGGGGGAGAAGATGTGAATTGAATGAATTACTATATGTTTGTGTATGTGTATGAGTGTGTCTATGTTTGGTTAGCGGTTATGCTCATGATTGGTGGTGGTGGCGTTGGACTCGAAGGGAGAAGACGAGGAAGAAGTTGGGGTTTTCGTTAGAAAGAAAATGAAAGGAAAGGAAAGGAAGATGCCATATGAAAGGAGAATCCAACACAAATAAAGGGGAGAGTCATATTTTCACGCAACACGTTAAGGCCGTCAATATTCCATATGCTCGAAGAACTTTCCAAATTGATGCATGTAATTATCATAACTTTGAGAGGTTTTCCGTAATATTCCCTTTAGGAATTAAAGCTCGAAGAACATACTTGACATTTTGAAAGGGAATTTCTTTGGATATTTAGGAATTAAAGTTTGATCCTGAAACTCAGTTGCTCATATACGTGGCCACTGGCTGCATTTAGTTTAAACTTGCAACTTAATTTAGCATCCTTACAGGAATAATGTACTTGCACGAAGTTCATACAGCAAATATTCCTTACAGGAATAATTTAGCATCCTTACAGGAACAATATTCCTTACAGGAATAATGTACTTGCCGTTAGCAGCAAATATCTGTACTTGCACGAAGTTCCAAACTAATCAGGAACCGAGCAAGCCTGGACTCAAGACATACATCAATGGAATTTTGTTAGCTTCAGCATGTCCCAGCCTGCAAATTGGCTGTGATAGCACTTAGATTAGCATTCTGCTACAACTTAGAAGTAGTTAGACTAAGTTATAAGTTCTGTCAGTTTATACTAAAACGAAGTTATCAGACTGAGGGAGATAATTTTAACATATCAGAGGCTAATTGGGGGGAGGTAAATGATCAAAGATTTGGAGTTACATTACTTTTTCTTTCCACTTATAATTTTTGACAAGAAAGTGGCGTTAGTAGTGAATTCAGGATTGTGGTTATGATGAATTATGTGTAGAAGGTTGAAAGGAACCGAAAGAAGCATTCTACTAGATGAGGGCTTTTATGAAGAAAATTGTGAAACAGACATAACATAGTTATCAAACACATGAAGACAGAGACAGTTATGCGAACCTATATATAGAGAACTTAAAAGTCCGCTATTCAGAAGTCAGATGTTACAATGCTTCCTCTTGGATATCTCCTGATGACTGCTTAACCGAAAAACAAGAGAACTCACACTTTTGTGGCCTAAGCCTGGTAGATTGGAGAGAATTGCAAATGCACTGTATGTGTAGCCAAGCGTTACTTGGTAGATAAAAAGAAAAATTCAAATACATATGTCGCCAATCTTTTCTTGTTGGTATAGCAGTACTCCAAATCAAGTACTCACAGCTCGGATTTTACAATTCTCCGTCTCGTGTATCACTTTATGATGGCTTAATGAATAGACAGACAAGAGAGCACTAAATATTTATAGCCAAGCCTTAGTTGTTGAAAAGAATCTGATACTAAAAGGATGCTGCTACCGCTCTTACAAGGATTCCCAACTAAAAAAGAATCCTGCCCCAGCGTGGATTGCTAAATGCAAGACATATATCAACAATTTCCAGCGTGGCTTGTATTGACAAACCAATCCACCAGGAAAAGAATTTGGCTTAATATGTATCCCCATTGGTAGGTACCCTCCTTGCACCCTTTTTAGAGGTTGGGATGCATTTCCCCTGAAACTCAACAGGGAAGAAGATGAGTCAAGTTCAGCAACGCGTGAACTTCCCTGGCGGGAATTTCTTTGAAGCACATCTGTTGCCTCGTCCTTGGTGTGAATCTCTGTATTGATCAAATCTTCCAAAATATAGGTGGAATGCAAGCTTTCCTGAGTTCACTTGCTTGATCAATTAAGAAATTGCCACGCCAACACTGATCGAGTTGTATACGTTTGTTCGCCAAAATATCTGCTATAGGCTTAGACTCTGAATTTTTGTCCAAACATGCAGCAATTAGATGGAAGAAGTTGCAAATATTTCATGTAAATATGATTCTGTCCCCCTTAGTATTGATGTATGGAATTTTCTTTTTTGAGCTTGACCTTAATCTTTGGATACTCGCATTAAATGATCCGTTTCTAGCGGGTTTTCACGTATTGCAAGCAATTTTGTATTTCGTGTAATTGTTTCTGGGGTGTTTTGGGTATTTTGCTCATAGTTCTTTCTTTTCCATTCTTTTTTGGGCGATGGAATATGATTTGAATATGCACAGAAAGGGGGTATATGATCAAAATTGCTGCAGTAATTTGATCCGGATGGCAATGAAATAATGATTCTACTTTTGCACATGAAATACTACGATGGATATATCCGTCGCTGCACGACTAGGAGAGGGAGTGACGCAGTAGAAGTACCTAACGTGACTCAAAAGTTTAAGTCAAAACGTGAGATTATTTTGAATTCCGCAATTTTGAAGGTAGAATTTTACCAAGTTGTATTGGCCTTAAAAAATCTACTAGGAGGCACTGAAAGAAATCAAGTTTTGCAAGATTGGTAAATATACTGGAGCAATGCAACTATTCTTAACTGCTAAAATTGAAAGACGATATTAGCAGCAACGATGTGAACGCAGGGTAATAGTCACAAACTAATGGAATCGAACAACTATATGTCACTCCAAGGTCCGTAAAAGCTGTAAGAGAAAAAATTGTTTCACTACTAGCAGCGGCTGTGGCTCGGTATTTTGCCTCAGCTGAAGAACGAGAAACTACCTGCTATTTCCAGGAGGGCCATGAAATGGGAGAAGACCTAAATAATATAATATAGCCTGTAGTGGATCGGCGTGTGATCAAACATTCTGCGCAATCTGAATAATAATATGCTCATAAAGAGAATGAGTCATCTAAGGGAAGCATGATACCTTGTCCAGGGTTTCCTTTGAGAGAACACGCGACAGTTTATAAGTAGCATCATAGTGCATAAAGCTGACAAGAATATGTAGGCATATCGAATGTCCAGACGAGTGATGGTGAGAAAAGTAATCGACCAAGCAGGCATCCAAGATCGGTGCATATGTCACCAGCATGAAGTGAAAGTCTATACTGTCGATCGGGGGGGGGGGGGGGGCTTGCAGCCTCTGAGACCACTTCCAGCTAGGATACCAAGGACATACTTCCGTTGGCTTAAAGCGATCCTTACGAGAGAACGAGTCAATTCAATTCCAAGAAAATACTTGAGTTTGCCATAGGCTTACGTTACAATTTAGGGATACAAGCAATATCTTTTCCCGTAATGATGGCATCATCAACATAGATGAAGGCTGCAACAAAAGATCCTCCATGAGAATAGGGAAATAAAGAGCGATCCTTGTCAGATTGGCGAAAAGCGATGGCAAGGAGAGAAGTGATGAACTTGTGACACCAATTTCTGGATTCATAGCGAACACCATATTGGAATTTCTGTAATCGACAAATGCACCCCTCATCCTGTTTGGCAAACTCCCATGGGATCTTCATGTAGATTTCTTCTTCCAAGTCACCATGAGCCGAATCCGTCATTGAACGTATTTTCCGCCACTTATGATGAATTCACTACAAAAGAAACATGCATGCAGCCAAATGCACACACAGACGCACACGAACATATTCGCCTAATTCGAGCTTCAGCGTTCCCAGGCAGGTACGCGCGCAAACGCTCAGCAACAACGATTCACGCAAACATCTCATCAATTTTCCCGCCAAAACTAGGATTATCCATTTTTTTCGGTCCTTTTTTGCAACTACGTTTGTACTCACCGACTTCAAGCTGCTGTAGGCTCAGCGTTACCATCGACATCTTCTCATCGAAGCTCATTTCTTTGCCTAGCGTATTGGCCGCCACCGACGATGATCCAACTACAAAAGGAAGATCGAAATATCACAAACAAACTCTCAACGAAGTCATTAAGCACAAAAACACACACTCAAATATGGAGTTATTTTACCGGATTTGCCAGATTCCAGCTTCAACTCGCTCATCGTCTTCTTCAGAATGTCTCGATTTTCACTGTGTGTATCGTCCGCCATTTGGTGATTTTCACTGCAACGAAGAAGGATCAGGTTCGCAAAGAAACTTTACGGAGTAAAATGGAGTAATCATTCAACAGATTAGTTCACACACACATAACACACAAGGATGTGTAATGTATGTGTGTGTATACATTGGAGAGAGAGAGAGAGAAGGACAGAGGGAGGGAGGGAGGGAGAGAGAGAGAGAGACCTTCGGTGTGTTTTGAAAATGCTGCGTGAGGGGTACTGGGTTCTTTTTATAGAGGCCGAGAGTTTGTTGTAGAGAGAGGAAGTGGACGAGAGTCGGTTTGATTTGGCGCTCAAAATCCTTGAGACGCCCCTCCTTTTAAATGATCCGTTTCTAGGGGGTTTTCACGTATTGCAAGCAATTTTGTATTTCGTGTAATTGTTTCTGGGGTGTTTTGGGTATTTTGCTCATAGTTCTTTCTTTTCCATTCTTTTTTGGGCGATGGAATATGATTTGAATATGCACAGAAAGGGGGTTTATGATCCAAATTGCTGCCCGTAATTTGATCCGTACCCGCTGAAAAAATGATTACGGGTACAAATGCTATACCCGTTAAAATTTACCCGTACCCGGACCGACTAGTAAAGGGTTCGGTCCGCCGTAGAATTACTTACCCGTTTTGGGCTATAATAGTTTAAGTTTGTGACACTTTAGTCTTTAGGTTACACTTCCGCAATTTTGAAGGTAGTTCTTCACCAAGTTGTGTTGGCCTTCAAACTCTACTAGGAGGCACCGAAAGAAATCAAGTTTTGCGAGATTGGTAAATATACGGGCGAGCACCGCCACTCCATTCTTAACTGCTAAGATCGAAAGACGGTACCTAGCAGCAACGACGTGAATGCTCTAATAGTCACGGATAGTGGAACCGAACAACTATAAGCCACTCTCAAGATCCGTAAACACCTGCCTCCACAGCCCTAAGATTGCCGAGGACCTATTCTCTACTCGTCGACGGCCGTGCCTCGATCGACAGCCTTTCAGCTCCATCGTCCCAAATCTTCCTGTTATTTCACCAGGAAGGCTCTCAGTGAAATTTTTCGGATTAATTTTTTAATGCACTATAATTTTTAATGTGATGAAACTATCTGTGATGTACCCTTTAATGTATTTTCGGATCTGTGTGGCTATGTCCATTCTTGAGTCTTCTGTTGAATAATAATATGCTCAACAGATCAGTTGCCATTGTGCCATGCTATTTGATTGGTTGTTATTATGTGCATTTTTCCTTTGATTTTGAGTTTTGTGAAATTAAAACTAGCATCATTGTGCATAAAGGGGAATAATAATATGTAGGTTCAATTAAGTATCAGGAAAATATGGTGAGAAAAGTAATTTACCCGCAGGCATCCCGGTATGTGCGGTGGGTATGGGTACCAGCATGAAGTGGAAAAATCCGGGTAATACCCGGACCGGTTTTATCCGGACCCGGCCGGGTATTACCCAGACCCGGCGGGTGTGCCCACTTCCTGCTAGGTTTATGATCCAAATTGCTGCAGTAATTTGATCCGGATGGCAATGAAAAATTGATTCTACTTTTCCACATGAAATACTACGATGGATATATCCGTCGCTGCACGACTAGGAGAGGGAGCGACGCAGTAGAAGTACTTAACGTGACTCAAAGTTTAAGTCAAAACGTGAGATTATTTTGAATTCCGCAATTTTGAAGGTAGAATTTTACCAAGTTGTATTGGCCTTCAAAAATCTACTAGGAGGCACCGAAAGAAATCAAGTTTTGCAAGATTGGTAAATATACTGGAGCACTGCAACTATTCTTAACTGCTAAATTGAAAGACGGTACTAGCAGCAACGACGTGAATGCAGCGTAATAGTCACAGGATAGTGGAATCGAACAACTATAAGCCACTCCAAGGTCCGTAAAAGCTGTAAGAGAAAAAATTGTTTCACTACTAGCAGCGGCTGTGGCTCGGTATTTTGCCTCAGCTGAAGAACGAGAAACTACCTGCTATTTCCAGGAGGGCCATGAAATGGGAGAAGACCTAAATAATATAATATAGCCTGTAGTGAATCGGCGTGTGATCAAACATTCTGCGCAATCTGAATAATAATATGCTCATAAAGAGAATGAGCCATCTAGGGGAAGCATGATACCTTGTCCAGGGTTTCCTTTGAGAGAACACGCGACAATTTATAAGTAGCATCATTGTGCATAAAGCTGACAAGAATATGTAGGCATATCGAATGTCCAGACAAGTGATGGTGAGAAAAGTAATCGACCAAGCAGGCATCCAAGATCGGTGCATATGTCACCAGCATGAAGTGAAAGTCTATACTGTCGATCGGGGGGATTCCCAGCAGTCACTGATAAGGAAAGAGAAAAAGGAGAAGGATAACTTGATCGATCCAACATGAATACTCTAAACCTACTTCTTAGTGAGTATGACAAGGTGTGCCGCTAGGAAGAATTGCCTCAATTTTTCACCATATTGCAACACTAGTGTCCTCTTTGTAATGAGAAACTGCTATCTCCTTAGAAAAGGGCTTAGGCCATAACTGGCAGGGGCTTCCTAGCTTCGAGCTCTCAAGGACAAGAAAGACCAATTTTGGGTTTGGCATATACCCACCAAAGAAGAAACGATAAACGAGAAAGACCAATTGATAAAGAATCCAATTTATTTGAGCTCAAATGATTGATAATTTTTTCTAGCTTGAAAACACTTAAATTTTGATACGAAAAGGGTTAGATGAACAAGCATTTTTTTGTAAATACTCTTTTTAAGCTCAAAAGGTTTTTAAATATCGAGGGTGCTTGGAACTGTTAAAAATGTGAGGCCAAATTATAACTTTTTTCCCATTATCGACAAAATATCTTCAAAAAATAGAGGCTTCATTAAAACCTAGCCACTTACAATCCATCTAATCACAAAAGAATAATACATCCTCAAATTCTATTAAAAAAGTCTAATGCCAAATCAAATTACCCACATTCGGGTAAAGTTTCAAAAAGGAATACATTGTTTTGACATGCTAACAAAATAGAAGCTCTAATTTCCCCATGTGTCATGTTTCTAACCGCGTCTACCACCTGTGGTAAGGGACAAAGCAAACGCTAGTCCAATAAGGGGAAATCAAATGGAAAGCAAATACATTCATTCGTATCCCGAAACAAAGCCATAACTTTGGCGAATAAGCAATAGCAATCGACATTAATGTCAGTAAGGCAAATCAATTATACGAAATGCAGAAATTGCAGAATGAACAAAAGTCACTAGTCGGTTTATCCGTACTTGGATAAGATTTTATCCCATATTTTTGGACATTTTCTATCCTAAATTTCGTAATTATCCCTCATTAAACAGATGGAATGTACCATATTTCAGAAATTATCTCCAAATTTAATCTAAATTAAGGAGATTTGACTACATTATGGTTAAATCTTAAGATATTTTCAAGTTATCTATTCAATTACAATCTCTTGACCTTAAATTGGGTTACACTTAACTAACTAGACTAGTGTAACCAATTGGACCAAACTCTAACTGGACAAGAGATTCTGACTGGGGGAGCTAGACTATATCACTTTTTGGATTAATCAAACATAGTAAGCTCATTATATATTACTAGGCCTAAATCCATAATAAGCAATACAATTAACTACCAAAAAAGTCAAATAATAATAGGATAAAACAAGACTACAAAAATGGGGTGTCTACAAGATTTTCAAACCAGCTTCACCGCTCAGCTTGCAAAGACAGCTGCCAATTTAGAACTACTCTAAGAGAGCATGAACACACAGAAAAGCGAGCATAAGAATGAACCCGAGGAAGAACCAAAAGTAGAGTCGAGAATTGATAAATAAGAAGAAAAGAAGAAAGATCCCAAAATTGAAGCTGACTAGCAGTATGAGTCAGATGATGAGGGAAGATAGCTATCCCAGAATGGAAGTAAAAGCTCATCGCGTTAATATCACAGAGTGCTAGGACGAGAGAGCAGACAATTCGTTGGACATTAGTGCCCTTACATTGAGCCCCGAGGACAGACTCTCTTCAAATTTAAGATGTCCAGTATGGAAAAATTCGATGAGACATCAAATCTAAGGACACCTGTAAAGATGTATATGCATGCGCTAGTTCTTCATGGTGTTAACCAAAACCAGTTAGTTAAGCTATTTCATTCGACTTAGACGGGCTACTGCTTAATGGTTTCTTACCCTCGATGACTCAAGGGTACGGCAGTGAGAAGATTTAGTATAAGAATTTATCAATAATATTAGCAATGCTGATTTTGACATTAGCTAAAGAGATTTAGAGACAACAAAGTAGGAATCCAGGGAATTTGTCAGCACTTTAATAATGCATTGGAGAAACAAGGTCGCCAGATGATTAAGTGCCCTTCAGAAGAAGAGTAGGTTAACATAGAAAGAAACAACCTATTGCCAGTGTACCAAGAGTATATTTTCAAACACTACCACATATATCTTAAAGCGTTGATAGGATCTCTTACATAGATTGAAGATGCCATAAATAAGGGAACCATTTATGGAGACTAAGCCCGGAGGATATAGGACTAGTGTGAGAAATTCAAGTGCCAGTTAAAGCTAGCAAGTGCAAGTAAAGTTAATAATGTGCAGTCAAGACAAGTGGTGTCATGGGAAGCTAGCATTGAGGCACAACGAAAAGTCACCCCTTTGAATAGCCCATTGGCTAAGGTGTTTGAATAGTTACTACGGAGGGGCATGATTGTTCATCAATAAAAAGATTTATTCCTTATGCTATTAGTCTTCATCTTTTGTCTGAACACCATTCCTTATACCCAATTGAGTCAGTTTGTGGGCTCTTAAATAAGTATGCTGCGATTTTGTTCTTCCAAAAGCTACATAATTTTTGGATTTCGCTCAGTTCCAAGGAACCCCTAGGTGAAAAGATATCTCATCTTGGTGTACTAAAGTACGAGTGGGTATCCCCTTTCATTTCTTCCTCTCAAGCACTCTTGATTTCATTTTAACTTTGTCATTTAATTTCATCATCAGCTTTCTAGTGCTTAAGGTAACGTACTCCTGCGCATCTACGAAAGGCATGTGAGGCGAGCCAAAGCGCTTTCTAAGTAAACTAACCGTTCGCGGTATAAATTTAGTTACGATTATATTCAATTCACAAGGCTGTAGTCATTGAGTCACATGTAGTCATTTAGTCACACCTTGGTCAATTCCTTTGACATTGAGCAGGAGCAATTCATTCAATTTTGCGGTTGAAGATTTACACTACGTTCAATTTTTTACTTTGCTTTATCTCTAAATTCTATGTTCGGTAGGATTGGAAGCTCCTCGACCAGAGATATTCACTTAGATCAGCTTAATGGTTGCTCAAAAGAAGCGCCTTGCAAGTTTCTTTAAACACAACCTGCTTCGAAACAACACTTTTCTCGATCCCGAATCGTTCTTTTCTCTTTGCATAGCTATATGTAATTGAGGAGCTCTCACCAGTTCTTCTAACGAAATTTGACCGTTTACACCGTAATTTGGTCCCCTGGACATCCGAAGTTCATTCAAGACCAATCATCCGCACTGGAACTAAAACAACAGCGATGGAAAGTCTAGCCATTATGCCCCTGGATGCTATTAAATGGTTAATGCCCTTTACAAATTAAAGTCTTCCACACAAGACTAGTAGTGATTTAGGGTATTTTTTATTTGAAACTTTTTTTTTCCATTAAATACCATTTTTTAATTAGAGTGTTCGTAGAAAATTGGGGTGTTTTTGACTTCTCCCAAGATATCAAGCCTCTTTCCTTAAAGCACCCTTATTAGAATATACGCTTTTGTTAGAGTTAAAAATTGTCTTGACTTTTTACTTTTTTTCAATTAAATACCCTTTTGAAAGAAGAGTATTATTAAAAAAAATAACGATCTTTTTGACTTCTCACAATATATCAAATCCTCTTTCCGTAAATACCCTTGTTCGAAAATATGCTTTTGTTAGTTTGTTTGAACTTCTAGAAAAAAAAACAAAAACAGAGAAAACACCCTACAAAAAATCCTATAAGATGACCTTTGAACTCTTACATGCTCTCCGTTTGTTGAAAAAATTCCTATCAAAACCTAACGTCTCCATTCATGTCAACTAAAATACCTTAGAGCTACTACATTTTTCCATCAAATTTGACATATCCGGTACGAGATATGCAGAGTTTATCGCGACACTTGATTCTTATGTAGCCGGATCGTCATCAACGGCACACGATACGAGCATCGATTCCAAGTCAGCTGAGCAAGATGAAGGAATTTATCCGAAACCTCTCAGCAGCACCGATGAACCAAGCACCCTGAAGAAGAAGAGGCCCGGTCTGAAATCGGTGAATCCATAAACGGTTGATGAGGACTCGGAGTATATTTAACTGGTGACCCGATATATTAACTAGTATGGTCTATACTAGTTACTATAAGGACCCCTTGTTTGTCAGTCATGAAAACAGTAATTGGTAGTAGCTTGATCGGTGAACTGCCGGAGATGGTGGTGGTTCATCAATAAAAAGATTTGTGGGCTCTTAAATAAGTAGGCTACGATTTTGTTCTTCCAAAAGATACATAATTTTTGGATTTCGCAAAGTTCTAAGGAACCCCTACGCATCTACGAAAGGCATGTGAGGCAAGCCAATGCATTTTCTAAGTAAACTAACCGCTCTCGGTATAAATTTAAAAAATGGGGACAGTTTTTGACCTCTCACAAGATACTAAGCCTCTTTTCTTAAGGTACCCTTATTAGAATATACGATTTTGTTAGAGTTAAAAATTGTCTTGACTTTTTACATTTTTTTCATTTAAATAACCTTTTGAAAGAAGAATTATTAAAAAAAATAACAATCCTTTTGACGTCTCACAATATATCAAGCCTCTTTCCTTAAATATCTTTGTTCGAAAATATGCTTTTGTTAGTTTGTTTGAACTTCTAGAAAAAAAAAAAACAAAACAAAAAGAGAGAAAACACCCTACAAAAAATCCTATAAGATGACCTTTGAACTCTTACATGCTCTCTGATTGTTGAAAAAATTCCTATCAAAACCTAACGTCTCCATTCATGTCAACTAAAATACCTTAGAGCTACTACATTTTTCCATCAAATTGGATCTAAACAAAACGTGTTAGAGTTATTGGAATACCTTTATTTGATCTCTGATTGTTGCAAGATCATATCATTCTGCTCCAAATTAGAATTCTAGTCCGCCGCAAGTAAATAAATTATTTTTTGTGTTAGAGTTATTGGAATACCTTTATTTGCATGACAACATATTCTTCATACGGATTGTTTTTCTATGATCAAATAAAATCCAGAATACCATATATTTGTATGATAACATGCTCTTCATATGCCTATTGTCTTCGTGTATTTCACTCTTATAAGTGATAGGATAGGATTAGGGAAACCCAATTGATAAAGAATCCAATTTATTTGAGCTCAAATGATTGATAATTTTTTCTAGCTTGAAAACACTTAAATTTTGATACGAAAAGGGGTTAGATGAACAAGCATTTTTTTGTAAATACTCTTTTTAAGCTCAAAAGGTTTTTAAATATTGAGGGTGCTTGGAACTGTTAAAAATGTGAGGCCAAATTATAACTTTTTTCCCATTATCGACAAAATATCTTCAAAAAATAGAGGCTTCATTAAAACCTAGCCACTTACAATTCATCTAATCACAAAAGAATAATACATCCTCAAATTCTATTAAAAAAGTCTAATGTCAAATCAAATTACCCACATTCGGGTAAAGTTTCAAAAAGGAATACATTGTTTTGACATGCTAACAACATAGAAGCTCTAATTTCCCCATGTGTCATGTTTCTAACCGCGTCTATCACCTGTGGTAAGGGACAAAGCAAACGCTAGTCCAATAAGGGGAAATCAAATGGAAAGCAAATACATTCATTCGTATCCCGAAACAAAGCCAAAACTTTGGCGAATAAGCAATAGCAATCGACATTAATGTCAGTAAGGCAAATCAATTATACGAAATGCAGAAATTGCAGAATGAACAAAAGTCACTAGTCGGTTTATCCGTACTTGGATAAGATTTTATCCCATATTTTTGGACATTTTCTATCCTAAATTTCGTAATTATCCCTCATTAAACAGATGCAATGTACCATATTTCAGAAATTATCTCCAAATTTAATCTAAATTAAGGAGATTTGACTACATTATGGTTAAATCTTAAGATATTTTCAAGTTATCTATTCAATTACAATCTCTTGACCTTAAATTGGGTTACACTTAACTAACTAGACTGGTGTAACAAATTGGACCAAACTCTAACTGGACAAGAGATTCTGACTGGGGGACCTAGACTATATCACTTATTGGATTAATCAAACATAGTAAGCTCATTATATATTACTAGGCCTAAATCCATAATAAGCAATACAATTAACTACCAAAAAAGCCAAATAATAATAGGATAAAACAAGACTACAAAAATGGGGTGTCTACAAGATTTTCAAACCAGCTTCACCGCTCAGCTTGCAAAGACAGCTGCCAATTTAGAACTACTCTAAGAGAGCATGAACACACAGAAAAGCGAGCATAAGAATGAACCCGAGGAAGAACCAAAAGTAGAGTCGAGAATTGATAAATGAGAAGAAAAGAAGAAAGATCCCAAAATTGAAGCTGACTAGCAGTATGAGTCAGATGATGAGGGAAGATAGCTATCCCAGAATGGAAGTAAAAGCTCATCGCGTTAATATCACAGAGTGCTAGGATGAGAGAGCAGACAAATCGTTGGATATTAGTGCCCTTACATTGAGCCCCCGAGGACAGACTCTCTTCAAATTTAAGATGTCCAGTATGGAAAAATTCGATGAGACATCAAATCTAAGGACACCTGTAAAGATGTATATCCATGCGCTAGTTCTTCATGGTGTTAACCAAAACCAGTTAGTTAAGCTATTTCATTCGACTTAGATGGGCTACTGCTTAATGGTTTCTTACCCTCGATGACTCAAGGGTACGGCAGTGAGAAGATTTAGTATAAGAATTTATCACTAATATTAGCAATGCTGATTTTGACATTAGCTAAAGAGATTTAGAGACAACAAAGTAGGAATCCAGGGAATTTGTCAGCACTTTAATAATGCATTGGAGAAACAAGGTCGCCAGATGATTAAGTGCCCTTCAGAAGAAGAGTAGGTTAACATAGAAAGAAACAACCTATTGCCAGTGTACCAAGAGTATATTTTCAAACACTGCCACACATATCTTAAAGCGTTGATAGGATCTCTTACATAGATTGAAGATGCCATAAATAAGGGAACCATTTATGGAGACTAAGCCCGGAGGATATATGACTAGTGTGAGAAATTCAAGTGCCAGTTAAAGCTAGCAAGTGCAAGTAAAGTTAATAATGTGCAGTCAAGACAAGTGGTGTCATGGGAAGCTAGCATTGAGGCACAACGAAAAGTCACCCCTTTGAATAGCCCATTGGCTAAGGTGTTTGAATAGTTACTACGGAGGGGCATGATTGTTCATCAATAAAAAGATTTATTCCTTATGCTATTAGTCTTCATCTTTTGTCTGAACACCATTCCTTATACCCAATTGAGTCAGTTTGTGGGCTCTTAAATAAGTATGCTACGATTTTGTTCTTCCAAAAGCTACATAATTTTTGGATTTCGCTCAGTTCCAAGGAACCCCTAGGTGAAAAGATATCTCATCCTGGTGTACTAAGTACCTTTGAATAGCCCATTGGCTAAGGTGTTTGAATAGTTACTACGGAGGGGCATGATTGTTCATCAATAAAAAGATTTATTCCTTATGCTATTAGTCTTCATCTTTTGTCTGAACACCATTCCTTATACCCAATTGAGTCAGTTTGTGGGCTCTTAAATAAGTATGCTACGATTTTGTTCTTCCAAAAGCTACATAATTTTTGGATTTCGCTCAGTTCCAAGGAACCCCTAGGTGAAAAGATATCTCATCTTGGTGTACTAAGTACCTTTGAATAGCCCATTGGCTAAGGTGTTTGAATAGTTACTACGGAGGGGCATGATTGTTCATCAATAAAAAGATTTATACCTTATGCTATTAGTCTTAATCTTTTGTCTGAACACCATTCCTTATACCCAATTGAGTCAGTTTGTGGGCTCTTAAATAAGTATGCTACGATTTTGTTCTTCCAAAAGCTACATAATTTTTGGATTTCGCTTAGTTCCAAGGAACCCCTAGGTGAAAAGATATCTCATCTTGGTGTACTAAGTACGAGTGGGTATCCCCTTTCATTTCATCATCTCAAGCACTCGTTAATTAAGAGTTAAATCATTCAGTAGAATGCTCAATTGAAGTGGATCTGAAGAAATTTTACTATAGTGAGCAATTCGAATTTCAACGAATTTTGAACAATGTAGGTGAATTAGATTAGTGAAAGTGCATAAATCATGTAATATTACAAGATTTGGGAAGAAATACATACCAATTTCAAGTTGAATGCACAAGAATTGAGGCCGTATGGGAGAAGAGGGAGAGAGTTCAAAAGGAATGAGAGAGAATCTGCTAAAATGGATCAAATTTATGCCTTTTCCCGTAACGCAGTCGACTGTATTCTATAATACCGTTGACTGTATTGACAGTTGCAATCGATGGTATTTCCTCATGCAATCGACTTTAATGCAAAAGTTCAAACAGCCTTGAAATGATTATGCATATGTATATAGCAACAAAAGTGAGTGCAAATCATTTCAAACAAATGAGATTACATGAATATCAAAGAATAGGTCATTGCAAAAAGTGGCAAGAATAATACTTAACGAATATGATTTACCTGAGTACTTTTGGGCGGAGGCGGTCAATTGTGCATGTTTTGTCCTTAATAGAATTATCTTGCAAAAAAATTTTGTTAAAAACCCCTTATAAGTTTTTTAATGATAAGAAACCTAAGGTGGGCATTTTTAGGGTCTTTGGATGCAAATGCTTTATTATAAATACCAAGGATCACCTTAGCAAATTTGAATCCAAAACTTATGGGGGAATTTTTCTTGGGTATTCTAATAATAGTATGGCATATAGAGTTTATAATAAAAGTACTTTGGTTCTAGAAGATTCCATTAATGTTACTTTTGATGAGACTAATCTTTTTCTTCAGATGACTAACATTGTTAATGTAGATGACATGGATAACGACATGAGAACTTTGGACACAAGTGAAACGCTACAAGACATTCCCAAAGAAATTGATCTTGGGGAGCACCAATCTAGCTCTCAAGAAAGAGACAAGAAAGCAAGCAATGCTGCTTCAAATTCGGACAACTCTCAAGCATTACCAAAAGATTGGAATGGAAGGGGTTTCTTCTTCTTCTGTCATCTCTCTCATTTCTTGTTTAGCTTCTTTATATTTTCCTCTTCATTTCAACCCCAAGCCTTGGTTTTGGTTAAGAATTCTGATGTAAATAAAGTGGAGTAGCGTGAAGGGAGGGGGGAGGGGGTTGAGCTTTTGCCGATTTGCTTGTATAAGGTATAATTATGTTGTTCCCCCCTCCCTCACTCCGTTGGGCATCACACCCCCCCCCCCCCCATCCTCTCCTTCCTCAACTAGACCATACATCCTTCTCCTAATATACTTCATACTCTAAGTATTTTTCCTCCTTAGTGGCTATCTAATCCACTGATGAGCGGAGACCATTCTTTCAGGCTGTCAAACATGCACATTTGAGGGACACCACGAAAAATAAATTTTTGCTTTGGACGCTAATCATACTTGGACTTTACAAACCCTGCCCCCTAGTAAACGAGCTATCGATTCTAAATGGGTTTACAAAGTCAAATATTATCTTGATGGAAGCATTGAGTGCTACAAGGTGCATCTCGCTGTCAACGGACACACTGAGATCCAAGGAATTGACTTCAATAAGACATATGCCCTAGCTAGTTGCAAAATTGGTCATTTTACATTGTGTTTTGGCATTTGCATTAATTAGACAATGGGCATTACATCAACTAGATGTAAGTAACATCTTCTTCATGGTGACTTGGAGGAAGAAATCTACAGGAAGATCCCACGGGGGTTTACCAAAGAGGATGAGTGGTGCATTTGTCGATTACAGAAATTCCAATATGGTCTTCGTTAAGAATCCACAAGTTCACCATTTCTCTCCTTGCCATCACTTTTTGCCAATCAGAAATTCCAATATGCTCAACAAACTTTAAAAGAAAAAAATATTTTATCAGAACATACTTTGGAGAGTCGCTGTTGAGTCAGGACACTAAAGACATGCTCAACAAACTATTCTTGGAAGCTCAGGTTAAGCTATCCAGTTGATTTGTCAAGTGGTGTGAAAAGACGAAGACAGGCTCAGTTATATCTCACATCAAGATGATGATTAGGAATTTAAGGGTACACCCCACAAGGTGTTGGCTTGGTAGTACAGGAGTCTTGCTCCTTCCTTAAATTCCTGAGTGCAAACCTTCGACGAGCACCGATGAAAAAAGTTTATTTCTCTAATTGCAACAGGCCGTTATTCAAGGATGGAATTTAGTCTCAGTAAACAAAAATAGTCAGTCAGTAGACTAATAGTGTGAGGAATAAAAAATAAACAAGTAATTGCCTTACTACATCTCACGCATGCCAATCCTTACTGCTTTTGAATGTAGTAAGTTAAAATTTCTGGTTTGGGAGATGCTACGATCCCTCTGTGCTATTTAAAACGAGTGAAGATGCTAGTTTTTGTCTATTATTTTGCATCCATGTCTAACATTTTGCATCCATTTCACCTTTAGCAAAAACGTGATTTGTTTTGAATAGGATAAAACACCGAGTGGCAACAACCATTTCACGACGTATAACGTATAAACAAAACCAAAGGATTTGTTTGCTTTAGTTGGTTCGTAATCGGCCGGATTGGTTGGTTCGATTTGATGGCCTGGATCAATTTGGACGGCTTAAATTTTCACCCTTAGCTAGATGCACACTTGAGTTGACTTGATTCCCGATTGACTGTTGACCATTGACCGTAAAACGGACAAAAACAAAACAAAAAAAAATCACTAGACTAATCTGATGAATAAAAACTGAAAAACTGATATCTTTACCGTATCTCATGCATGCCAATCCTTACTGCGTCTGAATGTGAAAAATCAATAATTCCGCTTTAGGAGATGCTAGGTTCCCTGGGTGCTATTCGAAACATATGGAGAGATACTTTGCACCCAGTTTCACCTTCTGAATGTGAGGATCACTCTTGGAAAACTGTATGGCGTTTCAGCATTAATAAGCAATTATTTCACGACGAATAACGGTATAAGCATATAATGTGTCTGATCGTGGTTTTTCTTTGGTGTTCATATAACACAAAAGAAAACGTATAACATGCACTATTAGGACTGCAAAATTAGATTCATCTCAACTTATTTGCCCACAAAAATCTAGGTAAAAAGAGTGTTTTTCTACTCATCAGCTTTACACGAGAAAATTTTCCCTGGGGATCAGTTATCCTACCTCACATAACCATACAAGCAAAAGACATTGGAGCAACTAATTCTACCTCGTCTCCGCAGAATTGGATAGACGAACAGATAGCCAAGTCTGAGTACATCTTTGGCCGGAAGCATCGTTTCTGCACTCAAAATCAGGAATTCATATGCACAGCTGGAGTTGTTCGCCTCGACGACCACACAAGGGTAGTGGTTGCATTCCACTCTCGCGTCGGCCTGTCCCATGCCACTGCCAGCTCTCTTAGTTCACTTGTATGATTAACTGGTTCTTGTTGTGTTATGGAGATATTCCGGGAACCAAAGGGACTGGAGGTTTTTCCTTCCTAGTTTTGTCTACCAATATAGCTTGAGTTGTTAGGACAACGCCAGCAATCGATACAGCATTTTGTAGTGCACACCTCGAAACCCGGCAAGGATCAACGACCCCAACGGCAAGAAGGTCTTCATACTCGCCATTCATCGCATTGTAACCGATTTTCCAATCAGAAGCCTGAATTTTTTCCACGACGATGTCTCCGTCGACTCCTGCATTTGCTGCGATTGATTTTGAAGGTGCAACCAGTGCCTGAAAATCATCATCGAAAAACTTCCAAGACGTGACTATAGATTAATATTCTTATCCAATGTGAAACCGGAAGAAAATTGAAGCTTCCATCAATGTTCCAAAAGAAGAAACAATTAAACTTATTTTCAATTCATCGATACATTGTTCCAAATAAAAATACAGATTCAAAATCTTAGGTCCTACAACATCTTCCTCATCATCTCTCCAGACTTTTCTATGATTTGCCGCACATTTAAAACCATCTTCTACAACATCTTAGATGTGCATCATACAATTCAGTATGTCATCCCAAATGTTTTATGGATACAGGCACAAGCAGTAAACGAGCTTGGATATAAGTAGGCTGTTTTAAGAAGGTGGATAACATCTAATCACCATTAAAATATGAACTCTTAAATTTGCATGTTAGAAAGCAGTCGACCTATAAAAGAAAAGAGGGAATAGCACCATACCACCCCTACAATGTCAGCACCAATCTGCTCGTCCTGATCTTCTAGGGTCCTTTTTATGATGGAAATATCTTCCAAGAGATGTACATAGGTGGCTCCGCCACCAGGTACCACACCTTCCTCCATGGCAGCAAATGTGGCATTTTTTGCATCCTCAATTCTCAGTTTCCTATCTTCAAGTTCTATCTCAGTGTGCGCTCCCACCTAAACACAACGCAAACCAATCCACATTGCACGACAGAGAAATAGATAAAGCAAAAGATGAATCCAATACCAACACTTAGATTGCAGTATTCGTATGCAGACATAAGAAGGGCAGCCTTGTTTGCACAAGGCTGCTGCCACTCTATTGAGGTTACGCAACCCTACCCCACTACTGTGAATAGGCTGTTTCCATGTTCGAACCTGTGACCCCCACATAGCACTTGCCAAGTCTCACCCTCAAAATTTCGATGAAAGAATAACGATATAGATATGGTAATCTGTTTTTAGCAGACCTTAATTATAGCCACTCCTCCACAGAGTTTTGCAATTCTTTCCGAGAGCTTTCTTGACAAATATGCACTATCTGTTTCAGCAAGATCCTTCTTTATTTGCAAAATTCTTGCTTGAATTTCAGCTTTGGTGGATGGGTCTGCAACAATGGTTGTAGAACTACTTGTTATGGTTACTTTTCGCGCAATACCAAGCTGGTCAGATGTTGCACCTTCCAGAGTCAATCCCAAGTCTCCAGAGAGAAAATCAGCGCCTGATGACACCACACAAACAATGTCAAGCTAGGAACTAAAGGCACACAGTACAACAACTTGAGTACATATGACAGTGATGGTCAATTATGTATACTTTTATAAAAAAATGAGCGGCTAGGATGGGATATTTTCTCATGTGTCTAACACTAAACACAGGTTTAATATTAAGCTGCAAGGTGAATTTAAGGTTAATATAGCATAATATCCTTGTTACGCAATATCCATACTCATAACAGAATCTTATATATGCCAGATAGACTTTGCAAGGATGAGTGATCAGTGGCTTTCTTTGTTTGTCAGATCCGAGAGATTCTATTGGAACATACCTTTAAAGAAATAGGACACTGAATATTCACCTGTCATAAGGGCAATATCCTGTAAAAGAGCTTTCTTCCCTTCTCCAAATCCTGGGCATTTAACTACAGCAACTTTTAAAAAACCTCGCATTTTGTTCAAAATCATTGTTTCCAGCACTTGCTTCGATATATCCTCAGCAATGATGAGAAGTGGGACGCTCAGTTGCATAGTTTTTTCTAGCATAGGAACAATCTCTTTGACAGATGATATCTTTTGATCAGTTACTAAGACTTTGACATTATCAAACTCCACTATAGATTTGTCCTCATTTGTGATGAAATGGGGTGACATATACCCTTTGTCAATCTGTAGGGAAAGAATGCCTGAATATAGTTCAAAAAACATGAAAATAAAGAAAGGATAATGATGCTGCCAAATGTGCGGCAATGAAGACAGCAAACCGACACTTTAAACATTTCTGGTAACTACTGGTGCAATAGAAAGTGGGGAGGAGATTGGAGAGAAAGAGCTGGTGAAACAACAACTACAGAAGCGCTACATACAGCCAAGTCCTTAACAAAAAAATCATGTACAAGCTCTACAAGGAACAAGAAGCTAGTTATATTTCCATGAAGCCTCCACGCAATCCCTTCTACCCTCCAACTATGGCTAGGCAACTAAACCCATCTTGCATAAGGGGTGAGGTACCAAGAAGGTGAATAAAAATTGTCACCACATGTCACATCTACTTTCTTGCATATAGTGTCTTAATTATTGAGAACTTATGCTCAACTCTCGATATCGTCAAACAAGCCCAGAAGGCAGATGTCAACAAAAAGGCAATATTCACCAGCGCCTAAATTTTCCACATACCACTCCAAGAAGACATGTCCCAGAAAAGAATAATTGCCACATGGCAACTCATGACAAGAATCTACCGTTTACGACCTCTCAACCCGGAAATTGAAAATGCAATTACAATAGTACTCTGTATATTCTATGACTAGACATGAAAGTGTGGAGAAGTAAACTAAAGAAGACAAATCAGCAATATATGAAGTCATCCTCGGGGAATATAATAATAAGCCCACATATGATGTAAATAGTCCGGTTTGGCTCCAAAACTAGGTTTTGCCAAATTCTTGAAAACTCATCTTAGTCTTACTTTCAAGCCAGTACAAAATTTTCGCCTCAGAAAATGTTTTACTGCATCAATTAAATTACAAGAGTATTTGACCAAAAAAGAGAGTCGTCAGGACCCTTATAGGAGAACACTGAACTTTAATACATTGAATAGTATCTAATGACAATCATTACTCTTACCTTCATTCCTTCTTCAACAATCACAGAAGTTTCAGACGATGAGGAAGACTCAACAGATATAACCCCATTGGGACCAATCTTACTTATAGCTTCAGATAGTAAGTTGCCAATAAACTCATCATTTCCAGCAGAAATTGAAGCTACGGCTGCAAAATGAGATAAACGTTATTATATTACTTCAGTAGTAAGAGATCTTCAACTAGAGAAAATATTTTACCTCTTATACCATCCCTTCCTGTTACAGGTATACTTTTCTTCTTTAAAACTTTCACCAACTCTTTTGCAGTCTTCTCCATTCCTTTCTTTAAAGAAATAGGGTTAGCCCCAAAAGCAACAGCCAACAACCCAGATTTAATCATTTCTCGAGCCAAAATAATTGCAGTGGTGGTACCATCACCAGCTAAATCGTTTGTTTTTGTTGCAACCTGCATAAACGAACTAAACAAAATTACGATAGTGCAGCGAATTGTGCTTCATGAAGAGAACTATTTGTGAGGTGAATGACTTCTTGGATTAGCAATGCTCCAGCATTTTCAATTGCATCTGAGAGCTCTATAGCTCGGGCAATTGTAACACCATCATTGATCACTTTAAGAGTCCCAGATTCTGAAAGAATCACGTTACGCCCTGCAAATTTCGAATTCAAAGCAAGATGAGCTGTTGTAGATTTTTTTTTTTTAATATACCTTTAAATATGTAGCATTAGTGAGATTGAATGCAAGTACAACCCATTACACTAAATAGCTTGTACGTATTGCAGGATGTAGGCTGATGAAGTTTCTTCCAGAATTATCTAGGGCTTATCGAAAGGAGATTCATTTTAGCTTTTCTATAACCAATCTGGAATCCAATTAACCAAAAAAAAACAGTCTAATATCTGGAGTATCCAAAGATTAAGGTCTAGCTCAAAAAAGAAAATTCCATACATCAATACTAAGGGGGACAGATTCATATTTACATGAAATATTTGCAACTTCTTCCATCTAATTGCTGCATGTTTGGACAAAAATTCAGAGTCTAAACCTATAGCAGATATTTTGGCGAACAAACGTATACAACTCGATCAGTGTTGGCGTGGCAATTTCTTAATTGATCACGCAAGTGAACTCAGGAAAGCTTGCATTCCACCTATATTTTGGAAGATTTGATCAATACAGAGATTCACACCAAGGACGAGGCAACAGATATGCTTCAAAGAAATTCCCGCCAGGGAAGTTCACGCGTTGCTGAACTTGACTCATCTTCTTCCCTGTTGAGTTTCAGGGGAAATGCATCCCAACCTCTAAAAAGGGTGCAAGGAGGGTACCTACCAATGGAGATACATATTAAGCCACATTCTTTTCCTGGTGGATTGGTTTGTCAATACAAGCCACGCTGGAAATTGTTGATATATGTCTTGCATTTATGGCTAAAAGAAAAAAGCAATCCACACTGGGGCAGGATTCTTTTTTAGTTGGGAATCCTTGTAAGAGCGGTAGCAGCATCCTTTTAGTATCAGATTCTTTTCAACAACTAAGGCTTGGCTATAAATATTTAGTGCTCTCTTGTCTGTCTATTCATTAAGCCGTCATAAAGTGATACACAAGACGGAGAATTGTAAAATCCGAGTTGTGAGTACTTGATTTGGAGTACTGTTATACCAACAAGAAAAGCTTGGCGACATATGTATTTGAATTTTTCTTTTTATCTACCAAGTAATGCTTGGCTACACATACAGTGCATTTGCAGTTCTATCCAATCTACCAGGCTTAGACCACAAAAGTGTGAGTTCTCTTGTTTTTCGGTTAAGCAGTCATCAGGAGATATCAAAGAGGAAGCATTGTAAAATCTGACTTCTGAATAGCGGAATTTAAGTTCTCTAAATATAGGTTCGCATAACTGTCTCTGTCTTCATGTGTTTGATAACTATGTTATGTCTGTTTCACAATTTTCTTCATAAAAGCCCTCATCTAGTATTTCAGCTGTTTATATGGATTCATGCAACTCTTGAGTAGAATGTTTCTTTCGGTTCTTTTCAACCTTCTACACTTAATTCATCATAACCACAATCCTGAATTCACTACTAACGCCACTTTCTTTTCAAAATTATAAGTGGAAAGAAAAAGTAATGTAACTCCAAATCTTTGATCATTTACCTCCCCCCAATTAGCCCCTGATATGTTAAAATTATCTCCCTCAGTCTGATAACTTCGTTTTAGTATAAACTGACAGAACTTATAACTTAGTCTAACTACTTCTAAGTTGTAGCAGAATGCTAATCTAAGTGCTATCACAGCCAATTTGCAGGCTGGGACATGCTGAAGCTAACAAAATTCCATTGATGTATGTCTTGAGTCCAGGCTTGCTCGGTTCCTGATTAGTTTGGAACTTCGTGCAAGTACAGACTATTGCTGCTAACGGCACTATGTGCTAAGGATGACGAGAGACGAGTTGAAAACTTGTTAAGGATAACATTATTCCTGTAAGGATGCTAAATTAAGTTGCAAGTTTAAACTAAATGCGGCCAGTGGCCACGTATATGAGCAACTGAGTTTCAGGATCAAACTTTAATTCCTAAATATCCAAAAAAATACCCTTTCAAAATGTGCTTTTTTCATGAAGTTCACTTACATAAGCAATTTGTAAAATGAATCTCTCCCTCATGCTAATCTAATTCAAGAAGACATAGTTCAGTCTGACAAGTCCACAACCATATACCAATTAAATTGTGAATCCAAATAAACTTCAGCTCCTAGTTTTGACCTGTACTTCACTTTGATGTGGTAGAAATCAGACTCCATGTTGGCTGAAGTGGACAGCTTGAATAAGAACTTCAAAATCTAACTGAGCAAAGCAATGATTTTAGGCAATAGCTTTTACAGGAAATAACCATCTCTTAGGTATTCGATATATGGCTACATGTTATTTGTTTTAAGGTTTATAATCGAGAAGAAGCAACTAGAAATGTAGATGCTCTCTCAAATAGGTACAAAGTAGTCAACAATGACATGACAGATGCACCAATAAATTTTGATGCCAAGGAAAGTGGGTTCATATCTACGTGGAGGTGTCACAAAGGCTGCAGTCAGAGTCAGCTTCCAAGTATGCAAAGTGAGAGACAGTGAGGGCAGAGTAAGGGTAGAGAGCAAGGCTCCCTAGACAGGCCGTGAGGGCTGACAGTGTTGTGCAGACAAGGCGAAGACAAATAGGGCCGGCGGCCGACAATCCAAGCTAGGGTCCGTGTCAGGGGTGCAGAGAGAATAGGTTTTAGAGAGAGAAAGTGAAAATGTCAAATGAGAGAGTTCTTGTTGAAAATGAAATCCAAGGTCCCCTATTTATAGGGAAAAGTGTGCCAGTGTCACCAATGTGTCATCAGCTGACACGTGTCACCCTTGGGAGTGACACGTCACCAAGGGGGTCCACAAATACCAGTTCTCCGTTGGACTGCCGGTTCCCAAATTCTCATCGCCTTGCCCCACACAGCATCTCTCTACCTGTCTGAGAAGACTGAAGACACCGTGATGGCATGATTAGAGTAAGCCCGTTGCCCCAGCCACCGGCCCAAGCCCTTACTGAATCCCACTAGGTGCGTCGAGAGACGCGTAGAGAACCTGACAGCGGCAAGGGTAGCCCCTGTGACCAACTGCCAGGCAGACTAGGCACAATGCCCTCCAAAGACCTGCTCCCGTCCTGGAGTGACCCGAGGATCATCATCCTGGGGGCGCCGCTGATCACCGGTAACGTGAGTGGACATGGTCGCAGCTCAGTGCCTAGTGTCACGCAAGTCACCCCAGGTGGTGATAGCTTTGTGGTAACGAGCCTATCCCGCTGCGAAAGGTCCTCGTGCCGGAGCACTACGAGGGAGCCCCCGGAATGAAGACGGCGATGGCTTCTGTGGTAGCGAGCCCATCCCACTGCGAAGGGTCCTCGTGCCGAAGCACTATGAGCGGAGCCCCTTAGAATGTTGTACACTACGGAGAGTGGGTCAGAGCATGTTCCACGTCCATGGCGGGGGCGCATGGTGTGGTGAATGAGAGTGGTGCCCAGGGGCCTGTAACATGATTGTGGCGCACGGGCGCGGCGATGACCGTCGCGAGACAATACCTGGTGCCGAGGGCACATGTCATGGAAGTGGCGCATGAGCGCGGTCATGGTGCCGAGGGCACTGTAGTGTGACAACGAACCAGGGGACACGGCTGTATCAGCGACGCGGTGAAGTGTCGGTAATGGCGCACGGGCGCGGGCAACGGTCAATGTGGCGGCGGCGTACAGGCGACAACGGGCGCCGTACGGTCGTGGTGATAAGTGGGCATTGTAAACCGTAGGCAAAAGGAGCGTCAGCAGCCCCCCCCCCACAACTAGGGTGGCCGCCCCCCCCCCCCCCCTTAAAGAGAGGTGGCCGACCCCCCCTTTTAGGGAGGTGGCCGACCCCCTCTTTAAGGTGGTGGCCGACCCTCCTTTAAAGGGAGTGGTCGACCCCCCTTAAGGGGGAAGGTGCGCCAAGTCCTTGCACGAATATTTTCTAAGTGTTGGTGGCGCCGATGTAGTTACATTAGCGACGAAAATAATTTTAACCATGCAGAAAGTCAATGAAAAATGCACGTGACTTGAGCATACGTATTTTGACCCGTTGACAGCGATGAAAAGTTGACCGTTGAATATGTGACGTGTCGTGCAAAAATGGGACCCCTGGTGGGCCCTTAGGTATGAACAGAATAGGTTGGCAACACATTTTTACCTCAGGAAATTCACTTACATTCATTCAAGTTTTCTATTCTTATACTTGTTATTCGAGGTATTAAATCAATTTTCCAGTTTTAGTTGCAGGGTTCTCGAAGGTAGGCCACAAATCTCCCTGAGCTTCTCGAATTTAAGCTTCCAACTTGGGAGGTTGGTGGGATCACAGTCGCAGGTTGGCTGGGATCGCGAGCTTAAGTAGCGTCAGATTATTCCCTCTTGCAGGCACCATTTTCCTTACAGCTTATCGTTAATGCAGGTCTAGGGCTTCAGAGAGAAAGATGAAGACAAAGCCGACCAGGAGTTGGGCCAGGAGAAAACCAAGCTGTTTGTGGGTCTGATATTTACTAGGGCTGCCTCATTTCGCTGAGAGGCAGAGAGCATGTGGGAGTAGTTCTTTTGACGTCCTTCTGTGAAAAGATAATTGGTTGTCAGGCAGCCACATCAAGCTCTTATATGACTCGTCTGTCGCTCAAAAGTTTTGCGCAAGTTCTTCACGCATAATATTGGATTTTTTGCTGAAAGAAAAGATAAGAGCAGCTGGGCACTGAACTATAAAATAAACGACAATGCATATGTCAATGTGTGTATATATTCTATGCATATAATGTACCGAATATAGATTTTTCATTGCATGACACTTAAAAATAATAAAGCCTCTCTTAACTCAGATCCTTCTAGGTGCTTATGCTCTCCATCTCCCGCTCCATGCAACTAAAGTTTCAGCACAGTTCTTGTTAGCAAGTGCTCGTTCCAAGATACTTGGTTGCTTTGGCTCCAAGACATTTTCTGACTTTATGGACTCTCAGTAACTATACAACTGATAGGTGAAATGAAGAGGTAAATGTGATGGACTATTTGCAGTGGACAATCAATGTGGCGCTGGACTGATAACTGGTAGTCACCGAACCTTTGAAGAATCCGTTTGCGGCAAGAGTTATACATGTTGCTGGTAGTAATGACAACGCAACAGTGGCATCTTTAGTCTTACAAAATGACACGCTTCCTTTTCACAAATTTCTGATGACTATAAACTCTCATCTTCCTACTCTGAATGACTAAAAATGATGAAACGTCTGTTTCAACCTTCACTCCTAATAAGGACCCTTTACTGTGGAGTCAGCTAACATAGAATTCCACGAAAAACATATAAGAGTTGCTTGGTGCTCCCTACTCTGGTATCGTCACAACATTCCAAAGTGCTCCTTTATATTGTGGCAGCATGCAAGAATCAACTCAGCACCAAAGATAAACTCATGAAGACGAAGATTTTACACCACAACCTGCCTGAGTTGTGTGGTTGTCATGACAAGAGTGAAGCTTATCTCTTCTTTGCATGCTCTTACTCCACTGGGATTTGACAGAATGTGCTTCAAAAGAATGAGGAGGCCAGAACATTCACTGATAGGCCACAAAACTCCCGTATGCCATGCACCCATATAAGGGTAAAGCTTTTAAAGCTAGGCTCAGTAGATTGGCCCTACCTAAAACAGGGTAGCACATTTGGCTGGAGAGGAGTCAAGATGTTCTAGCAACACACAAATTCTGCGAAGGTGATGCCGAAGGATATTAGCTTGGCATTCAGTGTATCTTCCTGAAACTGGGAGCTTTGTGTAAATTGGGACATACCATATCAGGTCCAGCTATGACTAAGTTGTAAAGGACCAAGGTCTTGTGGGGGACTAGGAATCTGATGCCACTTGTCAATAATAGTTGCCACAACACATGAAAATGCAGTTTTACATATTCTCCAGTTTTCTTTGTGAACTATTTTGTATCGAAAAATATCATGCTAAATTTTCACGTGATATCACACCGGTGTCAGTTTAAATGCCCCAGTTTTCCTACACATGTGGACATAATAATACGCCCTCCATTTCATTCCAAGGATAGATTTCATAAGTATATACATTGACTTTACTCATTGTCGTTACCTAGCTTGACTAGCGTAACAAGACGTGGAATACGTGATTGCTATTTGAATTCAATCTTTTATGTGTACCAAAATTCATTCTAGGATTTCGCAAAGGAGAATGTATGGAACTGAGGGAGTATTATAATCTATATCTCCTTTTTCTTCTTCTGAAAATCTAGAATTTGAACATGTAAAAACGATGACTTCAGTCACTGTCTTTGCCCCAGTTTGACTCGTCCGATCAGCAATTACCATCTGAGGTGAATTCGCTGTTAACATGTTCTGGTTTTATTCTACCAATCCGCTAAAAGTTCAAAGGCGCGGAAAATTATGAAACATAGACGTAATTTGATAAGACGAGAAGCAGCATACCTTTGGGCCCAATGGTGACGGAAACGGCGTCCGCGAGCTTGTCAATGCCTGCAAGCAAGCCTTCGCGGCATTCTCTATCAAAAGATGTCCTCTTTGGACCTGCTCTCACTACTAATTTCACCCTATTCTGTGTGCTCCTCCATAACCCACAAACCTTTTGCTTTTCACGGCGTCCCTTTCACAATTAGAATTCAAAGAGAAAACGAGAAATCAGTTGAGAAAATCAGATAAGAGGAACACAGAGAGAGAGTGAGAGAAAACGAGAAATCAGTTGAGAATATCAGATAAGAGGAGCACACACACAAAGAGAGAGCGTACGGAGAAGGCCAGGTTTGCAGGGAAGAGAAGCGGAGAGAAGAAGGCAACTGACATTTTCCAAAAGATTCAAGTTCAAAGGTTTTTCCGGGGGTTTTAGGGCGAGCGATTTGGGAGGCAATTTAATTAAGTAAAACCAATTTTAGATTTCAGAATTAAAATTAAATTTGAAAGGTAATAAATTTTTAGACAATTATATTCTTGATTTACGATGATAAATAAATTATGATAAGTGGTTTCAAGTGTGCAAGTGCCACCACATGATGGTGGTGATAGTGGTGGCAGCAGCACTGCACAGGATAGCAACATCGACAGTGAAAGTGGTGGGTGGTCAAGTGATGGTAGTGGTGGTATTGAGGTGTAACTGGTGGTTGTCTACTTATGCCAATTGTGATGCCGGTTACAGTAGTGGTGGAGGTGATGACAATAGTGGTGGCAGCGACAGTAGTGACGGTGGTTGCTGCAGTAGTGGCGGCGGTGGTGGCAATATTGGTGACAGTGGTGATGGTGATGGTGGCAGTAATGGTGGCGACGATGGTGGTGGTGGTGGTAGCATTATTGGTGGCTATGTTGGCTGTGGCGGCGACAGTGGTGGTGGTGGTTATGGTGGCAATGGTGGTGGCAATAATGGTGGTGGTGGCAGTAGTGTTGGCGACGGTGGTAGTTGTGACAGTGGTGGCGGCGGTGGTGGCGGTAGTGATGGTGGCAGTGGTGGTGGCGACGTTGGTAATTGTGGCAGTGGTGGTGGCGACCGTGGTAGTTGTGGCAGTACTGGCGGTGGTGGCAATGACAGTGGCGGTAGTGGTGGGGGGGATGCAGTGGCGGTGGTGGTGGCAGTAATGGTGACAGTGGCAGTGGTGGTGGTTATAGTGGTAACGGTGGCAGTGGTGGTGGTTTTAGTGGTGGCTGAGGTAGTGGCGGTGGCGATAGTGTTAGCGGTAGTTGTGGCGGCAGCGACAGTGATAATGGTGGTGGCAGTGGTGGTACTGGTGGTGGCAACAAAGGTGGTGGTGGTTATGGTGGCAACAGGGTGGCGATAGTGTTAGCGGTGGTTGTGGCGGCAGCGACAGTGGTATTGGTGGCGGCATGCTGGTGGCAGTGGTGGTGGCATGCTGGTGGCAGTGGTGGTGGTGGTGGTGGCAATGGCAATGGTGGTAGTGATGGTGGCAGTAGTGGTGCCGGTGGTGGTTGTAATAGTGATGTGGCTGTAGCGGCAACGAAGGGTGGCGGTTGGTATATTGTTGGAGAGATCCAAAAAAAGATGGGTAAATAATTACTTTTAATTCAAATAAATCAAAATCCCATGAAATCCGACCATTTTTCATCGGATTTCACACTATAGAAACAAATCCAGTCGAATCTCATGAAATTCAATTCCAATTCCTTTTTTAATGTTCCAAACAACAAAATTTGAGAATTTGAAATGAAATTCCATCAATTCCATGGTTTCAAACACACTCTTAGAGTTTTACTGAAAATAAAAAAAGGGAATATTACGGAAAACCTCTCAAAGTTATGATAATTACATGCATTGGTTTGGAAAATATCAAGTATGTTATTCGAGCGTATGGAATATTGATGGCCTTAACGTGTTGCGTGAAAAGATGATTCTCCCCTTTATTTTGTGTTGGATTCTCCTTTCATATGGCATCTTCCTTTCCTTTCCTTTTCATTTTCTTTCTAACGAAAACCCCAGCTTTTTCCTCGTCTTCTCCCTTCGAGTCCAACACCACCACCAATCATGAGCATAACCGCTAACCACACGCATGCATGCACACACTCTCTCTGATTGAATTCCCAAACGTGCCCACGCACCCACATACACACACGCAGGCTCCTTTCACGCATACACACATAAATAGTAATTCATTCAATTCACATCTTCACCCTCACTACCGTACAAACCACCACGGCAACCCATCATTTACCCACCATTGCTCCCATCACCACCACCGTAACTGTCCACAGGCTACACCACCCAGCCCACCATGAATTGCCCTACCCATAATTGCAACCCATCATCAGCCACCCCTTTCCTCATAGAACCATCACGGGAACATACGAATACATACCCTTGCACACATTCATACAGACACTCATGCACGCGAACACACAAATACAAACCCGTGCACACATTCCTATAGACATGCACGCACCCGTCGATATTGCGGTCGTCGACAGTGATTGTGTGTGTGTGTGTGTGTGTGTGTGTGTGAGAGAGAGAGAGAGAGAGAGAGAAAGAGGCCGAAGGTTAAAGGTGGGTTGGGTTTATTGAAGTAAGGGATATAAAGGGTTCCCTTGACATTTATAAAATACGATAAGCAGACATAAGCAAAAAAAACGTATAGAATATAAGTGGTATTATATTCGAAGGGTAAATATGATACGAATATTTAAGATTCCAACCCGACGGGTAACGTTCGAAAAGTCAATAGGATAGACTGTAATTTTCCCTAATCTAAAGGGGTTTGCCGTCAACAGTATAACGGGGCATAACTTTAAAAGTCTTAGGAAGACATGCTCAACACTAACCAAATGTAAAAAAAAAAGTGAAGCAAAGGATACTCATAAAAATGAAAAGCAATTGATACGATGTATACGACTCCAAATTAGCCTATTATTACTACTACTACTATTATGTCTTCTACTCATTTCTTTTGCAAAAGCATAACTTGGATTTGGCATACCAAAATGTGATATTCATAAAAGCAAGGGCGCGTAATATCCCAAGTTGTAACGGCAGTGGGAAGTTTGTTACTAATCAAGATTTTCAAAAATGGTCAGGATAATCAAAGAAGTACAATGTCTGCTATATTGTGGATGGGCAGCGGAGAAGAGCCCAATCTGTGGTTTGGCTTATCAAGTTATTCAAATTCCACTCTCTAAGAAACGATTTCCATATCAAAAGCAACGCCAATAAGTTGACCTATTTGAAAGTCCCCAAAATTTTCAAAACATTGATTACAACTATAAAAAGACAGAGTTGATCTCAAATCATCCAAAAGTCACTCAAGAAATAGTTATTAGGAGCATTTAACTATAAGTCTCCAAAAAACATAATAATGACAAAATAAAATTTAAAGAGTTAATTACCCGGTTGACCACTGCACTATTGGACAAATTCAACATTCCTCACTGGACTTCAATTTTTGTCAAAGTGACCATTGAATTTGTTAATTTGTCCAATCAAGTCACTTTGTTAGGCTTCGTTAGCCCTAAATCCGTTAAGTGACTTTATCCAAGGGTAAATATGTCATTTCAATTTCTTTTTTCTTTCTCTTTTGATTTCTCTTCATGCTCAGCACCACCACACAATGCCACCACCAGCCACCAAGCACAATCACACCACCAGCCCAATACCACCATAAACCACCAAGCACAGCCAAGTCTCAACGACCAACCACCAAACACACTATGGCAACACTCAAACCCCTCATCCCCACACTCACTTACTAATCCAGTTCACCTCACGACTACGACACTTTCACTAATCTAATTCACCGCACTTGTAGCCTCTACCGCACACACATAGGATGTACACAGAACTGACACATGCATACTTGTTTACTAATCTAATTCATCCCACCCTCAGCCCCCACCATACACAGACTCTCTCTTATGATCCAATTCACCCCACCCCACACACATAGGACACACATATATTGAATCGCATACAGGCACGCAAGCACGCATATACCTAATCACGCACACACATTATCTCATACACATAAACAAAAAAACATGCCTGCCAAAAGCAACTGGTTTAATGTATGTACAACCGACTTCACAATCGTGATTGACTATGCGTTGATCACACTCGAATTACTATTAGAGGACTAGGTTAGGGATTGCGTTAGGTTCTTCAAGATGGTCATGGACAGAGGACGACGAGAAGACAGTGTCATACACTCGTACACAATCCCGCACATTGTGACAAGCCAAATCGAGGCTTGGATGGGAATGTCGAAGGGTGTTGGGGCTTGGGTGGGGTGTTATCGGTGTTGTGGTCTGCTATTAATGGGCTAGGTAGGCGATGGACGGAAGAGGAGAAGAAGAAAAAGAAAATAAGTTAAAAAATCAAACAAAAACTTCAAACATATTAAAAGTGACAGGTTGACCCCTAACATAATGAAATTAAGGGCCAATGGATGTCCAAAATTAAAACAGAATGACCCAATTGGGCCCAATTAAAGAATTCAATGGTCACTTTTGACACAAATTAAATTACAGTGACTAAAGATGGATTTGCTTAAAAGTACAGGGGTCAACTAAGTAGTTAACTCAAATCCAAATCAAGAATTTACCTAATATTATGATTTTTGAAATAGTCAAACTCACTCTGAAGTTAAATTGTTAACGGTTAGTCACACAATTAGACCCAAATTTAGTTCCTTCTATTTATCACGTGGAAGAAAAACAATAAGTGATTGACCCAAATTAAATGACCAATAAGGTTGCTCAGCAGACTGACAAAAAACAATTCGAATTATTTGGGTAGCCAAAATTACAAATGTTATCCAAAGTTCAGCGGAAACTGACACCTGACATAATTTTAGAATAATAAATATTTCTTAATACATAGATAGACAGTAGAGAAATTATTCAGAAATAAGGTCATGCATGTCATTATCGAGAAGATCATGATCTCTGACTTATTCCAGTAGGATAGACCATGTTCGGATCCACATCGCTAACTCAAAAACTAGAAAAGTCACATAGTACACTACTATGATATGGCTCACAAAACTATTGACGTTCATGTTCACTAAATTATATAAGATAGTAAGTACATTGCCTCCACCATGGATCATATATACCTAGCAGCCTTATAGCTTGTTTATAGTACACAACTATAAACGAGCTACGACACAACAATAGATTGACACGTTCATTTTGGGTGAGTTTACAATGAAGCAAAAAAATAGCTTTTTTTTTTAATTCAAAAATAAATACCAGGATAAAGGAGGTTAATTCTAACAACATTAGTAGAGACAGTTTAATGGTGAAATTGGATGCCATCCAATAGGTAGCTGACTGTGATCCAAAATAACAGCAGGAGGCAAAACACGACAACGAGACATCAGAGCGACATGTCAATTTGAGAAAGGGAATTCAATGGTTGTACACTGTCAAACCGTTCTTGTAGACCATCTTTACTAGATCGACAAGCAAAAGTCGCCAAAACTGGTGAAAGGGACAAAACACCATCTTTTCCTTGGACAACATGTACTAAATGCAACGGTTTGCAGGTAGGGGCCAATTTACACAATATTTTTGCGGATGACAAGCTCATCCTTACATTAATGCTCGTCTGCAGCATAATAACATAAAGACAAATAAACTTTTTAATCCAATTTATTTTAACTATTATAGCTAATCCAAGTGTATCAATCTATGTAGATGATACGAGAATGTCTGTAAGAGCTCCAAATGGGACCCATTGATATTAAACAATACCATACTGATATAGCTAAAAATATGCCTCCAATCTACAGACGACACGTTGTAGTTATTACACAGTCCAAACTAACTTATTACTGATTAGGCACTTGCCACATTAGTCACCAAGCAGAATTCTAAAAGAACTCCAACCCTATCAGCTACGGTTGACATGGGATCCTCTAGGATCCTAATTCGACCCTGATTGGAGTGCAAAACCTGATTATACTAGTGTTCTCCTCCCTACTACTATATAAAGGGGTCCAACCCCTCAAGTATGGGACACACACACACACACAATTATACATTGTACCTTACGGCTTCTTCAGAGTTCTACATTGTTAGCCATCTCTAACTTAAGTATCGGAGTGTTCCCCCACCAAAACCCCACCAGGCGATCACTCTGTTTTCTCTTTTGCAGGAGTATATTTGGAAGTGGTTCCGATCCAGTTTTTAGCTGCAACAGATTGGCGCCATCCGTGGGACCACGACAAGGAACATGGCCAACCACTCTTCTTCTAATGACCCTTCATACAGTCATTCCCAGAACCGTCGCGCATGGACTAGTGGCTCTCATCGACTTGGTCGTTCTCATGACCAACACTCGACCCCTTTGCACAGCCGTCGCAAAGACAATCCAGTATAAACTTTATCTTTGGCTCGAGCAATAAAGTTATTTTTTTAAGCATTGTAACAGTAACCAATTATTCTGCCCAAGCAAAATAATCACCAAACACTCTACCCGAGCAGAGTGCTAAACTTAAATAAAACATTCTGTCTGAACAGAATGGTGGCCGAACATCTATCCGAGCAAAGTGCATAAACTCTTGTTCTTCATAAAAATATAAGAATAGCCAGAACGGATTAGCTGCATATCTAAGTCCGTGAAGAGGCAAAAGTTATAATGGGGGCATCGTCACTCTACCAAAGCTTTTACTTCTTCAAAGTTTAGGCTGAGCTTAGGTGCTCGACTTCTTTACCAACTCTTTAAGTGACGAATAAAAGTTTGAGCTAAAGTAAAAATAAATAATGCTATGTGAATGGTAATATAAACCACGGGAAACACATAATAAAGCAAAATGCCATCAAATAAAGAAAGATAGAGTTTTGCAAAGGCCCTCATAAGGGCTTCAAAATACTCAGTCTAACGAAAAGAAGAGCCTAGATACAAAGGCAAAATCTAAAGCTCAGGGGCATCGCCAGTAGGACCTTCTTCTAGAGGATGGGAAGATGGAGCGTCTCCTGCCTCTGAAGGCATGACAGTCTCCCGAATGGAGACGCCACCGCAGGCATGACAAAGTCACCCAAAGGGATGTCAGGAAAGCGCTCAACGAACATCTCCTTGGCCTTCATGAAGCCCAACTCATAGATCTCTAAACCATTATCCATTCGTTTCTTCAGCCATTCTTCCCCGGCATTTCCATCGAGGAAGTCACAGATACCTTGGTCTCGAGCTTTCTTCACCTCTTCTGTCGCCTTCCACTGTGTCCGTTCCAGTCTCCTCTCTAGAGTCTCAATCTAAGCAAGGTGTCAGCCTCTTGCTTGTTCAGCTCTTCGACGCGAAGGGTGGCTTCCTTTGCCTCTTTAATGGCGTCCCTCTTCTGCTGAGCCTTCTCAGCTGTCACCTGCCTCGCCATCTCAAAGCGAGACAACATTTTAGACCCACTCGCATACATCTAGAATAAATATTGGAACAATCAGCTAAAGGCAGTTGAGAATGAAAATAGTAGTTAGTTGAAAGAAAGAACATCATCGTGTATACAGCCTGAGCAAAGGAACAAGCAAAGGTTTCATGAGTCTTGTTTTGAAAAACCTCCTTGTCCCGAGGAAGAACTCCATGAACTAGGTGCTGCTCTGAGATCTGACTGTCTGGTATTCCAATGTCATTGCATCCTAGGGGTCCATCTGGGATGGAAGATGAGATCCTCGTCAATAGACACTCTATCAACAATCAACGGAGAATGGTCAGGGGGAGTAATTCTTGTCTTCTTCAGAGTAGAGGGCAACTCCACGCTTGGCTGCTTTTCTTTCCTCTTCCCCTTGGCTTTTTGCAGAACACCAAGAAAGGCTCCTTCTGGTGATATTCCACTTTTGCTAGCCATTTCTGTAAGGAAAAGAGGAATTAATACTGGAATAAACATCGAAACAAAGACTAAAACTAAGAACCTACATAAAGCACACCTAAAGGAATGCTCTCAGCAGGAGACGCGCTAGAGGTAGCAAGAGGAGGTGGAGGAGGAGGAGGAATCAAAGCTACTGCTGGAACAGGCTTTCAAGGAATAATCCTCACCCACTCTAACTGCTGCTCTAATAGATGTTCATCAATGGAAAGTTCCCCTCGAAGTTTGATGTGGCTAAGGATATGTTTGGTAAGGTTGTTAGGGTGGGCTTGCCTGGGTTCTCAAAATCCTTACAGTAAGGATTCCAGTCTCTGTCAAACGGAAGATTCCCCTTATCCAGACGGCCAACAAATAAGTATCTAAAGTGCCAACCTTTATTCGACTTCGGTGCTCTGTTCAGAAGTCGTTGCCTAATATGAATGTAATACCATCCTGGGCAGTTGGCGACTCCTTTGACAAAGTAGATTTTGAAAAACACTCTCATAAAATCTGTTGCATCTGGTTTATAGTCTGAAGTCTGAACCAAATATATAAGCCCGACAAGCTTCCTCCAACCATTTTGGAACAAGTTGCCCGGGAGCCATGTGATAATGCTCGAAGAAACAGAGAGAAAAAGGCTAAAGAGGAAGCCTATACCCAGACTTCACCTGCGCTTCATAGATCCCAGTTTTAAACTTTGTTCCATAATTAGCTGGTTCTTGCAAGCCAGGAAGACGAGCATACCAACCTTTGGGAAGAGGATGTTCCCCAATCAACTCCAACAAGTCCTCCGCGGACATCTTATTTGACTTCTCATCAGTTGTATACCAAGGCTAAGGATCAGCCTTATCCTCGACTTGATCCTTTACATCTCCTAAAGCATTCTTGGCAGGCAAAGAATGTGAAGGTTGAGAAGTTGAAGGCTGCGGAGGTTGAGAGGATGAAAGGGGTAGTGGTTGTGAGGCTGAAGGTTGCGGAAGTTGTGGGTTTGAAGTTCTAACTTCACTTCCTGAAGTTGGAACCCGTTCTGAAGAAGATGAACTACTACTTATAACTATATTCTCTTCGGAAGAAGAAACAGACGTTGAAGTTTCGGACATGTTTTCTATTGCTAACTTAGGAAAGTTCGAAAACTTGAAGTGCTGAACAAAAGAGGAGAGGAAAAAAGACTTACTTGAAGAGATGGATGCTTCCAAATGATTCGAGTAAGGTAAAAATGAAGTGGAGATCTCCTCTTATAGAGAAAACTGCAAGTAACCACTTCTTGGGATACCCAACGGTTCATCAACCCCTTACGTGGCACAAGCTAGAAGAAGAGGAAAAGTTTCCCACCCAAAGGCACTAATGGCAAAAGGGACACGCAAAAATTAACCGAACAGGATTCTACCTGAGCAGAATCAAACCCGAGTAGAATCATGCCTGAGCGTTCTGCCCGTAACAGAATGCCCATTGGCCGAACACAATTATGCCCAAGCAGAATTGTGCCCGAGCAGAGTGCCCATTGGCTGAACACGATTCCGCCTAAGTATAATTGTGCCTGAGCAGAATCCCTATTGGCCGAACACAATTCTGCCAGAGCAGAATTATGCCCGAGCAGAATGCCCATTGTCCGAACACAATTCTGCCCGAGTAGAATTGTGCCCGAGCAGGAGTTTGCCCAAGCAGAATTATTTTCGAGCAAGATTCTGCCCGAGCAGAATCATGTCCGAACAGAACCTTGTCCAAGCAAAACTGTCTTTCGATATTTAAAATGTCATAAAAACAGATTCAATTCTGTTTTGGCATATTTCGCTATCACCAGTGGGAAAACGTGTGCTTTCACCCGCTTCGTTAACTCTGGTAAAAGCAGGGGGCATATGATATAACTAAAAATACGCCTCCAATCTACAGACGTACGTGGCAGTTATGACACATAGTCCAAACTAACTTATTGCTGATTAGGCACTGGCCACATCAGTCGCCTGGCAGAATCCTAAAAGGACTCTAACCCTATCAGCTAAGGTTGACATGGGATCCTCTAGGATCCTAATTCGATCCTGATTGGAGTTGTGCAAAACCTGATTCTATGAGGGTTCTCTTCCCTACTACTATATAAAGGGGTCCAACCCCTCAGGTATGGGACACACACATACACACACACACACACACAATTATACAACGTGCCTTACGGCTTCTTCAGAGTTCTACATTGTTAGCTATCTCTGACTTAAGCATCTGAGCGTTCCCCAGCCGGAACCCCACCCAGCGGTCACTCCGCATTCTCTTTTGCAAGCCTATTTCTAGAAGTGGTTCCGGATCCAGTTTTTAGCTGTAACACATACCAAGGCCAAACTATCCATCAGCCATTGAACCAATCATCAAAATGGCACAACACAACCGCAACTATTAGAAAAATAGATAGATTGAAGAGTAGGATAAAAGAGATTGAAACCATTTTTTTTGTGCATGCAGCTGCTATGATCATAAACCAAGACATTTTGAAAGCGAGTTTGAAATTGATTTGTATCTTTGATGTTACAAGTCAAAACCTCACTTTAATGGATAATTAGAGTTGGAGAGAAATTTTCCTGATGGAAGATCAGTGCATTCCTACCAAGCCAGATAATCCAGAGTGTGACGAAGATGCTTGCTAATCGAAGTAACTCACTACCTTCTAGATGGATTGGCTTAGGAGGTAGGCAAGTTAGAAAGTTGTTATCTTCCTAGCAAAAATTCCCAAATCTGACACATATAAGGGCAATTGAGAAAAAAGATGTTCATGTGTTTCAGAATGAGACAAATAGAAAGTGCAACGATCTCGTACATGGCAATGGTGTTTAACAAATTCGAATGAAAGAGGTAAAAGATGATGGATAAGCTGCCATAAAAAAATAATTTTCTTTAGGATTAGAAGTTTCTAAAGTTTTCACCAAAGGCTAGGGGTCATATCAGGAATAAGGTTAGGAAAAGGGATACTTCTATCAACTAAGAACCTACCTTTGACCCATGAGGTAAACAATTGAGATTCATAATTTGGGAGACAATTTCTGGAGGGAATGTACTTCCAATTCTCAAGTTACAATATCGGGAAACAATAGGTCCAAGATGGACCATTGGGTACTCTACTATTACGATAATGCTGAGAACGTCGATAGTCTATCGAAACCAAAAGAACGGGTCGGGAACTAAGTTGCGCAACGAGATGGTGCTAGACACCCATCGTGCTCTTTCTTTTCTCTACTTTGTTTTAAATGAAGTTTGGCCTTGAAATCCCATAGAATGAAAATATGATAAAATTAAGCCCAAGTTTAATTTTTTATGGTTTTTCATGGCTTGAACTCAACACCTGGGTCGAATTACCTACACATCCGATTAGCTAATCAGAATCAACACCACCATATTTCGACCCTGCTCCTACGGTTAGTTGTCTACAATTTGAGACTTAAACTTAGACCAAAAAATATAAAACACTCCTTTGATATTTTTGACTTGAAACATGACTATGGGAACCGGAAGACTCTAAACAATTATGTAAGCTAGTGTAGAAAACTACAAATGTACCTCAAATGTGCTTGCTTATAAGACTTTAGAACTCTTTATGATCAGCCCGTGATGCATGTAACTTATGCATATAAAAGTGAATATGAAGTATTGAATACCCTTTAGAGAAAATCTACCACTTCTATGAAAGAAATGATATAAAAGCTCTAGGGAATTTTTTTTCCCCAAAAATAAAGGCTAAAGGCTTTATTCATAGGGGATCGACGCCAGAATTGGTAAAAATGACGATATCAATATGTGATCTGATGATAAGACATAATATTTGATAAAAATTACAGATTGGTAAAAGTCAACTAATTAGTCGGTTAGACAAAGGCCGGTTTATCCCTGATCTTTTATATATATAATTTTTAGTAAATTTCGGGACAGTATCATGTCTCACGATCAGTTATTATCTTAATCAAATATCAGGGATAATACTAAATTCGGGAAGCACTTCCCATATTCGCACCAATCACTTTGTTTCTCAAATTGATCCTCAGGTTTCCAAGTCAAATTACCCTCTTGATTCTGACCTAACTTGGCTTAACATCAACTAACAAGACTAGGTATCTAGTGGACCGAGCCTAATTAATTTGGTTTAAACTAGTTAGACTGGACTGACAGAAAATTACTGGACTGGACTGAGTAAGCTGAATTAAGTAAACAAGGCCTATCACTTGTTATTGGATTTACACCCAACAATAAATAATAAATTATATCTATTTGTAAAGCCCATCATTAATAAAAAGATAAAATAAAATCACAAAAATGAGGTTTCTATAACCTTTACAAACATTGAGGTACTTATTAAATACGTTTTAATATTGTATTTGCTCAAGTTTTCCTAACGTTTTCAACATATCTTCCAACAGCTTCCCAAATGCCTTAAACATACAATCTCAAACCAAAAATAATGCATTCCACACAGATTCGATGCTCAAACGCATAATATTTTAGTTAAATTCCATAAATAAGCTCAAGGCTGTTTCAGAAATTACTAGAGCTAATTCCTAAAACAAAGAAGCAACATTCTTCCCCTAAAACAATAGACGTCATGAGCATACCACGAAAAATTGTCCCGTCTTTACCAACATTCTTCCCACTAAACTGCAACAATATAGCCGCCCATGTTAGTGCAAGTGTAGCAATCAACGAATAATTTTAAAGAATCAAAAAATGACCTCTTGAAATAATGCCAGACGTTATAAACCAATTAAGACACACGCGTGCTCGCGCGCGCACACATACGGAGACGGACACACACACACACACTCACACAAAATTGCAAGCAAACCCATATTGGTAATATTGTCAAATATGCCAAGCTATTTCCACACCGTAAGCCAAGAAAAGATAGCATAGTTTAAATATGAGGGAAATTAAGTTAAAATATCCCTAGACCAATCTAAAGAATTCCAGAAAGTTAAACCATCTTGAAAAAAATCATTTTGTTTACATTTACAAATGGGTGCATCCTTAATACTCTTAAACCACTTAAATGATGTTTTTGTGAACTCGGAAAAAGGTCTTTGGCTCTTTTTCAAGAAATAGGGTCTGACAAAAAAGAATCTTAGGGATCTTGAAGTTGAAACTTGAATGTTTTCCTCCTGCATGGCTTCTTATATTAGATTAAATGTGCTAGAAAATTCAACTTTTGAAAATTAGAGTTTAACTTGGTGCAAACTCAAGGATCTTTAATTTCAAGATACCATGTACAATAGAGTAGGCTATAAGAGAAAATATACATCAGCATTTAGCGAGTGATAGGTGTCCTTTTCATAGTTGATTATTGAAGAATGGCATGTATGTCTTTTTGACGAATATTATGTCTCTCACGTTTGAATGGGACTACAATCCTTAAATGATAAGGATAAGGAATATACTCAGTCATGATAACTACTTCTAAGGTAATTGCCTCCCACTAGAGGAAAAAAGCCTCTCTAACTCTCTGTAAATACCCTCAAAGGTCTAAGGTATGTCGAAAAACTTTCACTCTCTACATGCATTCTCTTTCTATCAAGAATCTTATCTCACATAAGTTCTAACTTAGGCATTGGAGACCTCCGGCCAGAGCCCACTTTGAAAGCATCCTATCGGTCACCATTTGCACATATCATGTTTTGCAGATATGCTTGCATGCTCGTTCGGTCCCATGCAATGCTCATTTAGTCCCAATCAACTTTTGGCCTCAACAGTAGTCAGTTGAAAATTGGTAAAGATGTCAAATGGGCCAGGCGGCCCACAGACTGGCCTGACCCGCCCGAAAAAAGCTCGGGGCTGGCCCGACCCACTAATGAACAGTGTAGGCCCAAAAATAAAGGGTCTTGGACCTTGGCTTGGACCAGGCCAAGGTTTCACCAAAAATGGCCCGGGCCAAGCCCAACCCGAAAAAAGCCCGAAATTGGCCTAGTTTTGGGCCTGATTTTGGCCCTAAACTCGGCCCGAAACTGGCCCTAAATTCGGCCCTCTTCTGGCCTTAAAGTGGGCTGCCCACTTATTTTTAGATTTTGTTTTCCCTCCCTTTTTCCCCCAACGGCTATATTCCTCAATAATTCCAAAAATTTCAATTTTACCCCCCCCAACAACTATATAACGACTAGTTTGGGGAGTATTTTGATCCAAGTTAATTTTTCCAAATCTTTTAAGATTTTTTACACTTTTACTCTCCCCAACAACTATAAACGGCTAGTTATAAGGGATATTTTGGTCTTTTGTGGACTTTGAAAATTTTATAAATTCACACCCTTCCTTTCTAATTTTTCACACCAATCTTCTTACTCTCTATTATCTAAACATTCTATATTTCTACAAGCTTTGCTACTATTTTCCTCTCTAATTAGTACTCTTGCTAATTACTACTCTTATTTACTAATTAGTACTTTTGCTAATTACTGCTCGTGCTAAATTCTAATTACTAGCTATTCCTCTCATTCATTTGTTACTCTCAAATTATTTTGTTTACTAATTAGTAATTAGTGAATTCTTATTTATTAATTACTATTACAAAATTATTTTTAATTACTAACTCCGGCCAATTTTGAATTACTAATTACTCTTATTCCATTGTTACTCTTTAATTCTATTTAATTGTTATTTCTAATTACTTATTACTGCTCTAGTTTTATTTTTCAATCTAGTAAAAAAGTTTAGCGTCAAATATGTCTAGAATACTGAAGAAATTCAGGCGTGGATCATCATCACGAAAAACACCACTACCAGGTCAAGCACCACCACCAGCACATGCACCACCACCACGGCCATCACGAACACCAATTCAAGCACCACCACAACCATTCGTTCCTGGACGAATGAGTAGAGGCTGTATGATAGATACCAAAGCAGCCTGTCCCAAGCCCGGGTAAAAGGAGGAGGGCTATGAACACATTTATCTTCAATTTAACTTTATCAATTGGAATATTTGAATGCTAGAAATATTATTGTTTACGTACATATTACCACATAGTTTACTGTAAACTGTTTACAGATGTTTTTATCTGATTTATTGCTAATTGCTTATATTGTTTCAGCTCAATTTTTGTGATAGATTATTGTGTGCGTGTCTAGGGCAATTTAGCGTTGCTACTACTTGCTTACATACACATAAAGTAAAAAGTTTATGCATATGACTTCAACTAATGTTTATTGCAAAAAAAATATAAAAGAAAAGAGAGAAGAAGATGTACTGTATTAAAAAGGAAAGAAAAGTCAAATACTGTGCGAACATTTGCGAAAATTTAAAGAGCTACTGTATTAAGTAATTTGATAGATGTAATCATCATTTTCTAAACTTCCGAAAAATGCTACTTATAAATTATAATGTTAGTAGGCCAAAAAAGGCTTGTCAACATTACACCAAATTAACATATATCAATCTCAACATTAATTTGATGTATTCTTGTTGGCCATCAACTCAAATAAATAACAAGGAATTGGAAACAAAAAAAAATTTTGGGTCGGGCCCGACCCTAAATATTGGGCCTAGGGCCAGGACTTGGATTGGGCCCATATATCCCAGATTTCAGGCCCGGCCCGACCCGTTTTCCATTCATCAGGCCGGTCCTGGCCCGTTTTCGTTGGAGGCCCACTGGACTAGGGCTGGGCCTGCCCAAGCCCGGCCCATTGACATCTCTAAAAATTGGTTGCGTCTCATCGTGTATTGCATAATATGAAGTTGAAAGTGGGATTCATCATCTATGTAATAAACTGCATATAAGTTTTTCTCAAAAATAAAGATTAATGTACAAAACGGTACGAAACACTGGATTATACGATGCATGCCAAATTGGTTAGGATTTGTACTTTTTTTGCAGTGGTAAGATATTATGGCTTTCTTGATATGGTTAGGGATCATCCATATTATTTCTCTTTCCTGCTCCTTCGCCTTTGAAAATGTTAATGAAGCCTTCATTGATATACTTGATTGCTGTTTGTGTTCATAGTTTTTAACTGGTAAGTTTTTTCGGCCATTCGGCCATGACACAAACAACATGCTAGAGCTCTCTCTCTCTCTCTCTCTAATGCTACACCAAATTTCTTATGTACTTTAACATTTTAGTATCTATATATTTTGATATTGTGTGAGTTGTGTGAGAGGAAAGTCAAGATGGTTGTTCGTGAGGCTCTATTACAAGTTCTTGCAAACATGGTTAATGCTATACACTAATCTTGAGAGTTGTGTGCCGCAAAACCCATTGTATCAAGTCACTGGTTTCGAGAGGCGTGAATTAACCTTTTAGGACAAAGCCTAGACTTGATTCTATAGTTTGACGAGATTATCCCTACTTATTTTGTAGCGTGTTCTTATTTATTTCGTATTATACTAGTGGTTAGCCGTGCGTGTTGCAAGTAAACATTTTTTTGTGGATATTTTGTGAGTTACAAACGAAATTAACAGCAAGTACTAAAAGGTAAAACAAGAAAATGAACAATATGAAGAAGCACTTGTCTATACTACATTCCATAGAAACAAAGGCATGGTTGCCAAAGTATACAGTGAGCTTTGATAAATTGTGAGAAATATTACAACTTTGCTTACTTAATTAGCTTTTCTCTTTGTCCAGTAATACTTGTTAAGCATTTAGATGCCGTTCAAAGAAAACATTAAGTGTTCATATATTGATAAACGAAAAGATTTCAATTTCGGAGTGCAAATCGATCAAATGCTAATATTATTCAACTTACTGCCCTCTCACGAATGCACATTTATATGAAGACTCCAAATGCCAGGAGGCAGATTCCAAATGACAAACCATCGACCCTTGTACTTCAATTTTCACCCTCACATTGAAGCAATGATGGCCAACGACCTCTATTTGTCCTGATCTTACAATTATGAATGTAAGATGGTAAGATCACTTCACAAAAGACCAAGTCTAATGAGAACCAAAAAGTTGCATGCTTATCTGAAAAAGAACAAATGATAAATGTCTCAGATCAAGGCACATGGTCATTAATTTCAAACTTCTTTTCGCAACTCGGAAGCTAGAGTTGTTTACAAGATTAAATTAAGTTCTGTTCCAGTTCTATGGCTTCAGTTCATAGCTTCAGCTCTTTCCCTGTTCCAAATGAGCTTAGGATATCTCAGTCAACTTCTCCTGCAGAGAATATAAACAAGAAGTGATTATTACTAGGGTGAGACATGACTATCCGAAGGAAAACAATGAGAAATATTCTCCTGCAGAATATTTCTCATCAAATGTGCAGCCCCTGTCCCATATTCTGTGTCATTTACCACGGCCCAAAAGTACAAGGCAGCAATAAAACGTCTGAAATCATGGATGAAACAAACAAAATAATGCGGTGTAACTTTTCAGATGATTAGTTAGTTTCAAAACTAAGGAAAACACATTGTGAATTGCAGCAAAATTATACTATAACACATTGTGAATTGCAGCAAGTTGTGATCCTGAGTATAGGCGACCAAATAAAATGAATCAACCATTTCGTTCTTTCTGAAACTGGCACTAACTATTGCTAAGGAATATTCATTGGCCTTCATGCTTCTCCTTTAAAAAAAAAAAAGAAGAAGAAGAAAGAACAGCACGTCAAATAAAAGACTTGGTCATACCTGGGTTAAAACCAATACAATGTATATATCATTTCTTAATTCTAAAACAGTTTCTGGGATCTCATTATAGTTAGGACCAGCCACGATCGAATAAAAAGGTTACCGCAAAGTCTCAGTTACCTTTTCGAAGCCCAAGTTTCAATTCCACGCTTGTCAAAGTAGAATCAATTACGACAAAAGGTACAAAGCCCTTTTTTTTTTTTTATAATTTCAAGCACAAAACTTCTGAAGTATGACAACTACTACCTTAAAAATCTGTATTTATTGGTCATCAAGGACTGACATTTAACCAAAGAGGGCGCTTATATGTTGTTCACTAATTTTTATAGTTTTATGCGAGAGGTAGAGAGATATCGGTTCAGCTCTACTACTATTCCAGGGCTTATATGCTGGTATGTGTTATGGTCAACAGCAGACTTGTATAAATAGATGGAAATGGTGTTGATCAGTTAAACAAGAAGGACGAAGGAGATCAAGTAAGGCCTTGGCTTTCCTCTGCCTACCATCTCTAGAATGGAAGTAACAATAAATTTCCAAGAACAACATGGAAATAGCCCTTAACTTATGTCTATTCATTCTGGTGTGAATCAGACTTGGCAGGTTGTTCACTCAAGTCTAGAAGACCATCAAAATCTTGATAATGATACTTATGAGGTTGCTTTTCTATTTATCCAATTTGGAGTATATTAATTTAGAACCCCTTTGGCTTATCCTGCACTTGTGGGTGGAAAGGAAATGAATATAGTGATAATTTGATTTCCCGTTGCGTTAGTAAATGTGATAGAAAATGGAATTCTCTCTTCCTTTTTACCCAAAGAGAAAAGAAAATAAGAATAAGTAGAATTACGATGTGGCGCGTTCATTAAAACAATTCCTTTTGTGTTGTATTAAAAAAAAACTTCGTCGTCCGCCACATAATGTGGTGGACATTACAATTCATAGTAATGTCATCCATATTTGCCTGCAAATCCCTTTGACTTATTAAATTCCGTCAAGGCTTTTTTGGTCAAAATCATCGTCTGCTAAATAATATAGTGGAGAAAGTTTTTTTTATTTAAAAAAGTTAGATTTGATCTGTCCGTCCGCTATGGATGGACGACCAGATCGAGCTGGCAACTTATTAAAGTTGTCAACGCGAGCAATGGATCACATATATATATATATATATATATATATATATATATATATATATATATATATATCTCTGTGTGTGTGTGTGTGTGTGTGTGTGTATAAGAAAAGATTTGTAAGAAGATATATAACTTAACGTACTATAGAATGAAAACACAATACTCAATCCTGAATCAACCAACAACAATTTCCTATCATCAAAAAAATGATAGAGCGTAAGTCAAACAAATCAAATGCTACTTAATAAAAAAAGAGCATTACTGCCATCTTGATAGAACAAGAAAGTCGTTATTGTTCCCTTTTTATTTTAGAAACCAAAGTTGGACTTAAAAGCTACCCAAGGCATCAAAAGCTTTTGGGTTTCCCTCATTATTGCCACTAAGAATGTAGCCAGGTTTCTGTAAACTATCTTCTTGACAAAAGTTTGTTGGCGCTCCCGTTCATACTCTGTAACCCTTTGAGAAACAGATACTTTTGGATGTGTTCAAATGAGCGTTAGATAACCAAAGGATTCTACCCCTCTAGTTAGATCTAAATATTCATATTAATGCATATAATGATCAATATACTCAAGAAATGAAAAGTGGAGAAAGCGCTTGAGTAAATATTCTAGCATAATGTGGACCAATAATGAGGATAGTCAATTTTGTTGGAACACCAGATAGAAAAGGAAAAGGAAAAGGAATATTGGTTTCTAATCATGTTAAGAAAGCCATCTAGATTTCCCCGTCTAACTCATCTTTGTATTTTGCATAAGAAGAATAAAAAAAAGTAACCATTGCCAGAAAAGCAACAGAAGGAGCTCAAGGAAAATGAAGTAGAAAGGGAACAGCGTTGCAAGATAAGCAAATAAATATATAAGGAGAAGACATGATCTTCTAGCTTATGATCAATTTCCTCGCCCGCGTACGCTGAAAGAGCCATCACTAGCAATCTCCACAGTCCATGCACGATATTACAAGCAATCTCTTTTTTAACAGTGACAAGTGCATTGAGCTCCTTATAGAATTTTCCCAACAACAGGTTTTGAAAGAGTCAAACCAATTACCATAGTCCCTGCACGATATTACAGCTGTGAAGTAACATAGCTGATATAGCTAAAAATATACCCCCAATCAGCGTACGACACGTAGCAATTATAAGCCATGGTCAACCCTAATCAGCTACAGGTTTGGTGGTTACAATATTGGTGGAGTTAGGATTCTAAAACGATCCTAGTAGAATCATCAAGGATCGCTACATGATCCCCAAGGACTCTAATACGATCTAGATAGATTTGGTTCAAGGCCTAGCCGAAAGAATCCTAATCCTATTAGGATGCTTCTACCTATAGCTATATAAAGGGGACTACTCACAGGTATGCGGACAAGTTCACATGCACATGCACCTTATGCCTTATTGCTTTCTCAGAATATATCCTATTAGTTGCTCTCTGACTTTGCATTGAAGGGTTTTCCCACTGGAACCCTCACCAAGCAGTCATTCTTCTCTGTTTTGCAAGTCCATTCCCCGATCGTGGTTCCGATCAAGTCCTTAACAGCAACAGATTGGCGCCATCCGTGGGATAATGAAATTGAACATGGACAATCATTCATCGTCCAACAACTCTCTAGTCAGCCGCCCTAACCAAGATCGTTCCGCACGACTAAACAACTCCTTTTGATTTGGTCGCTCTCACGATCAACACCCGACACCCTCTCAATGTCGTGTGGGTTCTATTGAAGATATTTATGTTAACGTAACATTTGCCACCTCTGAGTGGAGAAAGAGTCTTAGAAGAACAAATCCCCGACTTTGAAGGAAGATGACCTTCGTCATTGGCTCAACTGTAAGTTATTCTGGACACCATATGCAAACCTCACAAAAGAAATCCATGAACTGAAGGATGTCGTGAACACACTCTAAAATATGCTTGATGTGGCAGTGGCTTCAGCCTCCACTAACCAATCACACCCTATTCCCAGCAATCTCTGTCTTCGCCTTCCCTCACGGTCTAGTTATGGTCACAAACAGAAGTCAGAAGCCAATCCGACATATCATCTAGAAGAGAAAGGCAGAGAACATGTGACCAGGAGTGCTTCATGTTATCGTTGAGATTCATCGTTCGAAGGTAACATGGACTCCTTCCCTAATTAGGTCAATAACCCTCAAGGATAATGCCATCCCAAAGCATAGATTCTTGAAGGCCGACCTCACTGATGCACAACACTCGATAACAGTCCCAAGGACGTACCTCTTGGAAAGTTATTTCTAAGCCTCGTCCCCAAGGACTATCTGCTCCCCAGAGAAGATTCTGGGTATCGTTTATCCGAGGCAACCGAGAGAGAAAAACTGCCACCCAATTTCAGAATGCCCCAGTGTAATTTGTATGATGAGAGGGACGATCCCCGGGAACATGTTTACCAATTTGAGACAAACATGTTTCTCATTTAGATTCCGGATGCCATTACGTGCCCAGACTTTCTAACTATCTTATAGAAGGCCTCGCACACATGTTTTAGGACTCTTTAGTTGAGATCTATCCATTCATTCGTTCAGCTCTCAGACCACTTACAGAAGCATTTGTGAGCAGCCACTCAAGAAAGAAGAACTCGTCGAGCTTACTTAATATGGTGCAGGAGAAAAATGAGTCTGTATCCCATTATCTTTGACGATTTAATGATGCTACTTTGGAGGTTGATAATCTGGACAAACTGGTCAAATACGCGACATTCTTACAAGGCCTCCGACTCACATCCAAGTTTGCATTTTCAATCAACAAGAGCCACTTGGGAACATGAGTACTCTTCTGGACAAAGCTAACAAGTGCATACAGGCAAAAGAATACCTGGAGACTCACAAAGAGTGGCAAAATAGAAACGACCGAGAACATGGAAAGCGCTCTACTAAAGTTAGCCTAAGAAATTGAAGGAACTTTAAGTATTTGAAATGTGATGAGCTGAGCTCCAAAGAGTAGCTCAACATGAAAAATATTACGCCCTTGATGCCCAATCATGGCAGATCCTACATGAGATCGGGATTAAAGAAACCCTCAACTGGCTAGACAAGATGAAAGCACCCTCAAATAAAAGAGATAAAATCTTTGGTGTTGCTTCCATAATGATCATGGCCACACCACTGACAACTATGGCTCCCTTAAACGAACAATTGAAGCACTCATTGGAAGAGGGCATTTGAAGAACAATATGGCCAAGCCTGATCCTATAAGAGAAAAACCCACAGCAGTAGGGAATGAAGAGGTGGAAAAGGGTAGAACGAGAACCATCAACGCCATATCCGGAGGTATTGTAATATGTTATCTGTCTGGGCAATGCCCACAAGGCATATGCGAGAGAAGTATGTGTCTCAACTCATCCTTTGAACAAGAAGTTAAAAACTATATCGGTTATATCTTCTCAGATAAGGACATTAGAGACATCAAGATCCCCCATGAAGATCCCCTAGTCGTCAAGCTCAGGGTGGGTAACTTTGAAATGAAAAGAATATTAATTGATAAGAAAGTTCGGCGGTTGTGTTTTTTTACGAAGCCTTCAAGCAGATAGGCAATCCAGTAGACCAACTTCGCAAGATGCACCCACCACTGTACGGATTCTTCAACCATCCTATATCAGTGGAAGGAATCATAAGTCTGCCTATTAATATAGGGACGCCCCAACATAGTTCAACCTAGTGTTGGATTTTATCGTGGTTCATGTCCCCTCACCATACAATGCCATTCTCGGCCTTGAACCAGTTAAAAGCAGTGGTATCCGCGTACCATCTTAAGACAAAGTTCCCTATTGGGCATGCATTGGTGAAGTGAAAGTAAACCCGACAGTGGCATAACAATGCTACGTGATTGCAAGTCGGGTAAAGAGCAAGGAAGCCCTCGTCATCAAAGACTTTAATGAAGCAACAAAGGCACAGAGAAGAAGCTGAACACTTGTACATTGGAGATGTTCTTTGAAGAAATCATCCCTCGTACTTGAAGTACATGGAGTCTTTGAAGACAATACCAGTAGTCACTTGCCCCAATGCAAGAAATCTCCTTTTTTTGGGAGGGGGGTGAGGAGGGGTGCAAAGGGTTCAGAGCTTATCCAACCTACAATAAACCCAAAATTATTTTTTTGGCTTTCTAGGATAGCATTTTATTTCTACAGTTAGTCATATAATATATTGATAGCAATCTCATGTATAGCCCCTACCTTTGCCCAAGCAATAGAGTCCTCTTTCTAAGCATGATTGAATTGTTATAATAGTTGTGCACTCTTGCTCCAACTGAATTGACATGTGGATGCTTTTCATTAAAAGTCCTTAAGTTCTCAATTAAGTATCTGCTAGACTTATAGTGTCTGCCCGAGTAGGGTGCCAATTCATTCCCTTTGTGCTTGGACAGAGCACAAAAAAAGTCTAAGGCATCTGCCCCAGTAGATAACAATCTGAGCAGGGGACTAACTTAACTCATATTGTGCTCAGATGAAGTACAAGAGGATCAAGGCATCTGCTTGAGTAGATTCTTATCCAAACACCGTGCTCGAGCAGGGTGCCTATTTTATTCCCTTCGTGCTCAACGAGGCACCAAGGAATCAAGGCACTTGCCCTATCAAATGCTTTTTTGAGCAATCTGCCCAAACAACGAGGAAACTCCATCACCTTCGTGCTCACATGAACAATAAAGAAGACCATGTCTATGCCCGAGCAGAAAGTTAACCGAGCTCTCTACCCGAGAGAATGCCAACTTTATCTCCTTTGTGCTTGGACAAAACAAAATAGACCAAGCCTCTGCCCAAGTAGAAGGCTATCTAAGCTTTTTGACTGAGGAGAGAGCTAAGTCTATTCCCTTTGTGCCTGGCAGTTCACAAGCAACTTTGGCTCCCAAGAGCTCGTGGCAAACTACCTCCGACATGTGCAGTTCTTTAAGGCAGAGCAACAGAGGTGTTAAGATAGTACTCAAGTACTATCCAAATAGTTTAGGTATAGTTCTAACCCATGAAATAACAAAGCTTTTGTGGAACTTCGTCACCCTACTACACTTTGCTACTTCGAAACCTAGCAAAGTAAGAGTGCGAGCCATTTTTGCTAACTCTTAATTGATGATAATAATTTGTGTCAAAGTAAACATAAATGCAAGTAAGATTTGGATAGTACAACATGATTATATTCAATGCTTCAGGCCAGTCAAAGCGCATATGCCCTTTTTCTCAATCGAGTCGCACATCTGCCCCTCGACAGTCAGTATTGCTTAGACAGTTGCACATCTTCCCCCTCTACGATCGGCACTATTCAGCCGGTCGCACATCTCCCTCTTGGTGGTTAGCATTGTTCAGCCGATCACACATCTTCCCCCTCAGTGGTTAGCATTGCTAAGCTGCCGCACTTCTTCCCTCTCAGCGCCGATGTGCCTCAAGCTTCACAGTTCTTTTTTGCTCAGCCGGCCGTACATCTCCGCCTAGGGGATCGGCATGTCTTCCCCCTGAGGGTTGGCGCACCTTCTCCTTGGGGCCCTCCCCCTTCGGGGGTTCTCTTTGACTTCTCATGCTACTGCTCATTTCCTTCATTTTCCTTCGACCAAGTGATATAGGAGCACTGCCATTTGCGACACTTGTCTCCCACGCCTACATGCCGACTCCATGATGCATGTAACCTGCACATGCATGCTGATTCCATGACGCCCGCACCGAAGTACCGACTCTGCGACATCTGTCACCATACCCACCCTCCATTTCCATATCACGTACCCTGGGTACGTCACGCACTCTGTCGCGCCCATGCGCCATGCCACTGATACAGTGGCACCTCTTGGCTCTCTCTCACACTACCATGTTGCCGACACCGCACACACTCCGTCGCAACTTTGGGATGCACCACTTGAAAAGTCACTCTCCCCCCACCCCCACCCCCCTCCGCCACACTCTATCACATTAACATGCCCTTGCATTGATCCATCCTTTCACCACACCATGTGCACCTTGCCTTGGTCATGGAACGTGCTAAAAGTCAGATTAAGTGACAAAATTTATCGTTGGCAAAATTTTGTCAGTAAAGCTTACTACAAACGGAAGCAACCGTCGATAAAAGGCTTTACCGACGGGATTTTCCAATGGCATTTTAGCGACAGATATTTCGTTACTAAAAGTTTTTTAAAATTTTATTTAAAATTTTTTAATTTTTAGCCACCTTTTTTAAATATTTTAGAAATTTTTTAGTGACAATAAATTCCATCGCTTAAAACTGTTTTGGAGACAGAATATTTCATCGCTAAAAGTCTATAAAGTTATGAATTTTAGTAATGGACTTTTAGCGACGGCACATTCCATTGCTAAAAGTCCCGTCATAAAAGACTCACCTTCCCTTCTTTGTCTCTTCCGGTTTTTCTCTGTGTCTTTCAGTCACTGACATTTTTCCTCCTTCGGTGCCCCCCCCCCCCCCGTCCGATGTCGTGCCTCTCCACATATCTCAAGGCCCTCCACTCCTGCGCCACCACCGCACCACCTCATGTATGTCTATTTTACCTTAATTTGGTTTAATGCATGTGATTTAATGCGTGTACGTTTGAATTTAATATAATGTTGTTAATTTTGAATTTATGCATGTGAGTTTTGAATTTAAAGTTAATTTTATCCTAATTGTGGTTAATTGAAGTTAATTTGTTGTAATGTAGACTGTAATTTTACCCTAATTCTACATTTTTACATGTTGTACCTTTAATTAACACTAATTAAACTTGAATTAACCCCAATTGACCCTAGCTAACCTTTAAGTAAACCATAACTAACACTGATCGACCCTAATTAAACCCAATCTGCAGGGTAACTAATTAATACTAATCGACCCTAATTAAACCCAGTCATGTAACTAACCCTAATCAGCCTGAATTAGCCCTAATTAACCATGAATAAAACTAATTGAGTCTAATTAAACCCAAGTTAACTGTGATTAATCCTAAATAGCTCGAATCAGCCCTAATTAATTAGTAGCCTAACTGCCCCTAGTTAATCCTAATTAATACATTACCCCTAATTAACCTTAATTAAACCCTAATTAGCCGTACTTAATTCTAATTAACCCTGTTTAGCTTGAATTAGCCCTAATAGGCCTTAATTAGCCTTAATCATCATTAACTGAGACTAATTAACCCTAATCAGTTCTTAATTAAACTCTAGTTTTGCACTAATTAATCCAAGTTAAACCCAACTAACTCTCATTAACCCTAATTAGCCGTAACTAACAATATTGGTTAACACTGATTAGCCTAATTAACATTGATTAATAATAATTTACTTTAATTTAAATTCTAATTAGCCTAAGTAGCCATAATCGCGGCTAATTAACCTAATTACATCCTAAATGCCCTGACAAACCCTAATTAATCAAATTAAACCTTATTTAATCTAATTAAATCCCAATCAGTTCTAATTAGCTCTAGTAAACCCTAACTAAACCTTAATAAATATCCATGATTATCCCTAAAGAACTTAATTAACTCTAATTTAACCCTGATATATTTTTAATTAACCCTAATTATCGTAAGTACAACCTAACCTTAATTATATACGTAAATCCTGAACTCGATGATAGGTGGGGCAATATCAACCCCGCGTGCTTCCCCACATTAGGAATATGTTGTTATTTTGTGAAGTCCATTGACAATGAGTTTGTTACTACTCGTTGTCAACAAATTATAATGTGAATCATTTTGGCTATTGTATTTTTTTATTTTTTATTTTTGCAAATTAACTTAATGTTTCCATCCAAAATTTTGAATTTCAAAAAGAAATTTGCATATGTTACCATTTTTAAATGCATGCATAAATAAAAACCCTCAATTCCCGTTCAAAGGTACTTATTACAAAGTAATGCTTTTAATGAGCCTTTTTATATCCAGTTTGGATAATTTGGAAAAGCAAAGTGTTTATAAACAGTGTGTGACTTATGATTTGTGTTATATGTCATGGATATTTGGTACATGTTCTCCAGTATTTCTCCGGATGCATACAGATCTAGAATCCTAACATCCATTAAATCTTGCAAGAGTAAGATTAGACCGATGTTACAACACCTAATCGATGTCGTACACTTGGAGAAATATAGGCGGTGTGGTCAAATTTTTCGTAGACATAGGATTATGCATGAGTTGATAATTGTTTAATAAATATGTGCTTTTCTGAATGGGATAAGACCACTACCTATTAGAGAAAGGTAGGGGTATAGACATGTTGTCACATGCATGCATTCATTTTCATATCGACCCTACCTAATTACCAGTTTTAATCTAAGGTGGTACATAATAATCTCATTTGTCATGTCGGTCGATCGAAGTTGGACTTTAAGAAAAAAAAATGATGATTTTGAGGGTCGCGTTGATGAATTTCTCGAGTTTGCTTATGCGTATCGTGCATATGTTGACTTTGGTAAGATAAGGTGTCAGTGCAGTAAATGTGAGTTGTTGTATTGGAGAAAATGACATCTTCTCTTGAACGATTTTATGGAAGGATACACAAGGTAGACGCAGCTCGAAAAAATGATAGTATTGTCATCCAACCCGGCTAGTCAAGTTGAAGCTAGAGAGGAGGCACAGTATGATTACTGAGATATGATTATGGTCTAAAGTGGATTCCCTTTCTGTGGTTGCTGGGCATGCTAATGTTAACTTGGGTGACTACCGCGGTGATGACAGTCTCCAACAGCTGAAAGAGGGGGCTCATCAGTTCTGTGATTTGTTAAGAGATGTGGAAGAGCCATTATGGGATGGAATTCAGAAACACGTGGTCATATCCAGTTATTATAATTGAAACTCAACCATGGGCTGGGTGAAAAAGGAATTAACAAGTTTGTTACTATATCAAAAAAATTTTATCGAAGAGTGAAAGTTGCCCCGTCGTACTATGATGCGAAGAAGATGACGAGGAAACTCGGATTGAGCTATGAGCGGATATATGCATGCAATAATGACTGTTTATTATTCTGGAAAGAGAATAAGAACTTTGGCACGGTGTCCAATATGTGATCATTCAAGGTATAAACTGGACAAAGAGAAGAAAAAAAATATTGCATGAAAGGTATTGCGATATTTTTCAGTTATCCCAAGGCTTTACTCCTCTAATATGGCTAAAAATATGAGGGCTCCCTATGAGACTCGTAGAAATGATGCCAATGTGCTGACACATCCAGCTGATGGAGATGCATTGAAGGAGTTTGACCGTAGACATCCAAGCTTTGCTCAGGAAGTTCAGAATGTTAGACTTGGTTTGGCCCGATGGGCTCAATCTTTTCAGACAGTTTAGCATGCCTTACGACACATGGCCTATTATGATTTTTCCCATATAATCTTTCACCAGGCAAGACTTGCATCAGACCAGCCATTTGTGTTTTCTAGTTAAGCTGCACAAGTCTTTTACACGGAGGACGTTGCAAATCCTAAATCTCATTGGTAGTAGTTATCAAGTCCAAGAAATTTCTCGTGGCCTATGACAGTGAGATAGATAGCTTTCAAGCCAGCCAAGCACCTGTCTTGGTACCTGTTTAGGTGAACAATGAGAAGGACGATCTTTCTCTTCAAGCAACACTTGATGTAGAGAAGAATTAGTAGATGATGACGTGGAAGACATAACAAATGTTGAAGATGATGAAGCTAAGTCTACTAACGAAGAGGATGAATTACTCGATGAAGAGAACGACGAGTCCCATGAAGAAGAGGATGTCGGTCTAACGATGATGATGATTCCTAAAATGAAGATGATTGACTTGTAATGTTGTAACATGTATTGTTTTACTATTAGGTTTATATAGTACTTTTATACTCAGTTCATATAATGTTTTAACATGTTGTGGACTATACATTGTTTTTAATGTATTAATTTCTTTGGACTTCCTCTACACAAAGTGAGTTATGGATAGATTACCTGCCATTTGTGGTCGCGGTGGACGTTGAACTGCATCCACCCAGTGGCTTCCACCTCGTCGTCGCCCGCTGATGATGAAGCACATAGTGCTCACATCCAGCAGGAGGGGCCTAGCCCCAGTCGTGGCCCCAGGCCGAGTCCTCCCATATGCATGCTGGTTCTTCTTCTTCTGTGGGCTCTGCCCCAAGTATATTTGATAATAGTGTTTAGTCATAATGTTAGACTTATATTTAAATTATATTTGAATTGTATTAATGTTGGTGTTTTGTAGGATCTCGACAGGCTGTGGACCGACATGCGGGGTGCGCATCGGCCCCCAGCGTAAATAGAGAATTACTCCCACCCACGAGGACCAACAAGTAAGAAAATCACATAATGCAGTACTTACATTCTTCAATTCTAATAATGATTATGGTCCACTTGTTTAATGCATTTATTTGTTTCTTTATCAAGATCCTAGAGTCTCTGACAAAAACGAAGATCAACATCCTTGTGAAGAATCGATTCTTTGAGCCACAGCTATACTAGAAGGACTAGGATACCGTGATGAGGGAGTCCTTATGAGAGGAATGGGTAGTATGGTTTTCCTTTTTGTCTTAATTAGTACCTAATATTTAAATAAATCGTATTGATTGTGTAATTGGATTCCTTGCAGGAAGGGTTAGAATTTGAGTCGCCTGAGTAGCAAGCGTTGTGGTAGCAAGATTTTATTCGCCTATATTGGCAAGAATTACTAGCGATGGCTACACGACGCCCGAGAGCAAGAGAGGAGGATGTTGTCCGAGGGTGCCCTAATTGAGAAGTGGAATGATTATCCCCCTCATTGGATCTCTTAATTCGTTTAGGGGCAGATGGTTGAATTGTGGAGGACTGGTCCACCTTGGGAGGCCAAGGGTAAGAGTGGGGGTGAGAACAGACATGACAAAGATTCCACGCACACCGAGGGGTCGGTGGCTCATAATGTCCTCAGACACAAGAATGTAGTTGAGCACCCAGACCTAAAGGCAAATGAGGTATGTGTTCTGACGTACACTCAAACACACGTTAAGAAGAACTATAAGGATGATGAGCATCAGGTGGGGGACTTCTTTTTAGATATTTCCCAGCAGATCGATGTAAGTTACAAATTAATTTGTTTACGTTAAAATGTCAGCTATATATTCAATGTTTATTACCTTATTTAAATGTCAAATCACTATTTTGTAGGCCTTGTACAAACAGATCAGAGGGTCTGGGTAGCCGTCCAGACAACCATCAACATCCAAGAGTACTGGGGGATTGAAGTGATGGATGAATACATCGAGGGTCCTCAATAGGCCGAAAGGCCGAGTATGCGCCTGCGCAGCATGACTGCACGTGCGGTAATACAGTGTCCCACCCCCTGCTGCCCCTTCACATGCAAGCAACGACTGTAGACCGACTGTTAAATGAGTACGAGATCCTTCACATTTCAAAAGAGGTGTTTAGGATTATCAGGGTGCTTGATTAGGTACGAACACTATATACATTCACTGAACACTTTATAAGAATGCTATCAAGATTAATGTGTACGTGTCTTTACATGCAGGGTACTGCTGTTGGACATACGGAGTCGGATCCGGATGATAGTACCTCCGTGGACAAGAAGGATCAGCAAGATCCAAATCTGGGATTCGCCGACCCCTGATCTCTTCTCCTCTCGCGCCCTCCTATTTGTATCCTGCTTTCGTACCCTCCCAGCTTGTGCTCTCCTCCCCTTCCCTACTCTTTGTATCCCATTCCCGTGCCCTTCTAAACTTAGCATAATTTTTTTTATTAGTATATAGTTTGTGTATATATATATATATATATATATATATATATATATATACACATACATTGTGTTTGTTTTAGGGTTAAATAATTACTGATGGATCAATAATTATTTGACCCTAATGTGTATTCAGAAATATTTGCTGGATTGAGATTGTGTTGTTGAGAATTTGAAATTACATGTTTGGTATTAAAAATATTAGTTTGACTTTTAGCGACGGATTTTATTCAATCGCTAAAGGTCTGCACTTAAGATGTACATAAAAATCTTTAGCAACGGAATTTTACTGAAAGACTTCTAGGGACAAATATTCCGTCGCTAAAGTTCGGTTGGTAGAACTATTAGTGATAAGTTTTTCGTCACTATATACTTTATATAATAAATTATTTTTAAGAAAATAAAATAAAATACGAAAAATATATTCAGTGACGGAAAACCCATCGCTAATTCAATTAATGTACTCATCGCTGAAAGTTAATTTTAAGGCTATGGATTTCAAAATTTCATCGCCAAACTTTTAGCAACCGCCTTATAAGCAACAGACTTTTAGCAGCAGGGTGTTCGTCGCAAAAAGTCTTTCACAACGGATTATGGGCTCTTAGTCCGTTGCTAAAAGCCCAATTTCTTGTAATGAACACTATCTTCGCCAGGGATGTTCAACTCCCTTTCCGCCAGGTAGATAACTCCTCTGGGATGCTACCTCGGCCAGTCGGGTAGACGACTCCTCCAAGACACTGCCTTGGCACGCTCTAAGTACTCTGATAGAAGGACTTGTTTACGGGGATAGGCGGCTCCTCTGGGACATTATTTCTTTTAGGGAACTTCAAGTCCCCTTCCACTAGGTAGACGGCTCATTCGGGATTCTACATCGGCCCTTTAGGTAGGTGACTCCTCCAGGACACTATCTCTGCCAGGGTGTCTGCGTAACTAGCCTGCTTGCTCCAGCACTGGGGGCTTTCATCGACACCCTTAGAGACTATGACCCCTGGGTCACTCTGAGACGAGAGCAAGTCTCCCGATGGCATCACACCTAGTCCACCTGGCAGTTGAGCGTCAGGTCTTCCTCATTATTTTCAGGTCCACGGCATCTCTCGACTCCCTGTAGGACTCTGTAAGGGCCTTGGACTTGAGGCTAGACCAAGGGGGTTCTTTAGTCACATTGGTGTTGTGGGAGCCAATCTTTTCAGAGAGAGAGCGACATTATGAGGAGCAGGCCAGGTGAATAAGCGATCATGCAGTCCATGGAACAACATGTAGGGGCTTGGACATTTTCAGAACTCACTTTCTCACTCTAGAATTCTAGGAAGACAAACATACAGGACCTTGACTCAAGACCTGAGCATCGGACTGTGATGGTCATCATGTATTCACCCATTTCCATCACCCTCGCAGCACTGCCATCCTCAAGCTCTATCTGAGAAGACATTGGTCTCTGCCCTTGCTCCATCCTTGATGTGTCCCACATCACCCTACTTGGCATCTGACTCGGACTGCATTCTTTGTGTCACCTCCACATCGACTACAAACCCATTTCATTGGCATCACATCTTTAGGACTTTTGTTATTTTAATCAAACTAAAAGAAAATTAATCTAGTCCTTCCTTTTTAAACCAAGTATAAGTAGAAGCAAGTTATCTTTGTCGTGTTTATAAGATCAACTTTTATGAACTTCCAATACTTAGATATTACAAAGCTTCAATTGAAGGAAAATACACCCTAAAATTTGTAAAAAGTAATTCGAACAGAGGTTTGATACTACTTGATAAGGTTTTTTGCTTAGGCTAAATAGATTTTGAGAGAAAAAACTAATGAGCTTGTTTCTATGAGGTGTTGAAGAGAGTTTTTGATACACGTTATTAACCTTACATCAATACAGTCCAGAGCTACCGTGTTTACAAGTATGCTTCTTTTTCCTTCTTGCTCATGTTAAGTTTCCTTGATTTAATCTAACCTGGCCATGTGACCAGTGCTTAATCCCTAGGCTTTTGATCTGCCCTTGCATATTTTTTTGCATTCATTCTCTTGTTGACACGTATCTCAATTAGAAGCCCCGTGCCTTGTGTGTGAGAGCCACTGGTTTTCCTTTGCTCAAAACTGAAGTAGTGTCAAACAACAAACCGTATGTTGATTTGCAGTTTTGTTGATAGCCGCCTCTTCCTACATTCTTTGCAAAGACCTTCCTTAGGCTGGACCCTTGCTCCTTAGTGACATGGAAAGGGAAAGTCCTAAACCAAGTCTCGCTTGCTGGTTCAAAATGGTCTTAATTTTCTTAGGTGTAAATAGTAAGTCTAGTGGTCACTCTAGTTGAACCCCAATATACTTCACTCGAAGCTCTCCATCTTGCATCCGAAATACCATATAACATAGCTATCTGATTCATCTTAACTTGAGCAAAAAGGACTGAGCCGTTAAACTAGGCTACATGACCATATGCCAAATGCTGTGACAGTGTCATTTATGACCCAAAAGGAGTCCCCAGTAGCTCCTGTGAGAACAAGGTCTCACTTAGGGTTATAGTTATAAAAGGCACAGGCGCATCTAACACATAAAAGGTCCCTGGAGCCTAGCGCAAAGCATAAGGAGCAAGCACATGCATTTTCGAAGTGAGGTGCAAAATAAAAATAAATGAATAATAGTGCATTAAAAAAAATCATAACATGGAAATTTAACAAATTTTCAGGATTTCAAAAAGTTTCAAATCCAATGACAAGAAGTTAATCCTAAATAAATGTGATAATGTCATCCTCATCATCAGTGATGGCTAAGACAAAAATATTTTTCTTAAAAAGAATCATAGGTTCCAAGTCTTATAATGATTCATCCTCAATTTCATCTTCTTTGTCTACAAGGTGAAGTGAGTGAGTAGATTTACTTAAAAGAGAGTAAGAATTAAGGGACATGACGTTAGCACAATGAACAACAATAAGAGAACCGATTGGTTAGAGATTTAGTGTTTAGATTTTTTTGTGGTTTAAATATTGATTTATTATGTTATGAAATAAAGAATCAAAATAATGAACGGTTAGGATAATGCCACGATGCAAAAATAAAAAATTAGGATTTCTATACGTTTTTTTCACCTCTACCACTACCTTGTGCCTTGCACCGGGGCGTCTAGGCCCATATCTTTTTGAAGGGGCTTTGCCTAGGCGCACCTTTGATAATACTGCTTAGGGTCATAAGAAAACATACCATATTAGTCCAACAAATATCCACGGAGTTATTACATCCAAATAAAGAGACATCGCGTCCAATCGGATGATCCTGAAAATTGGCCAATATGACTTTGGAAGAATAGAAGAATAAATAAAAGTTGCCCATGTTTGTGGGTACCAAACAAAAGGGCAACCAGGATGGGATGATGTAGAAAATATGCATCAAATCTGTAGCTCCTACTAGTACGCTTGTGAAGCCAAGAACCTTTTTTCTTTTCTTCAATTCACATTTTAGGTCATTAAGAATGGTTGATAAAAGCCATTTCAATCTATTAATTGTTGAATGCCTTGAAGTTTCCCTTCTTAATTAAGAATTCTAAGGAAGTCATAATATATCGATGGCTTGACGAACTGCATTTTGCAACTTGCCAGTTCCATTCAGGATTAATTACACATAAAACTCTAATGTTTGACAGTTAGTGAGCATTTCACCTTATTATTTCATTTTTGGTGCAATTCACCTCACTTTTCATTAATTTTTGCTCAATTTACCAATTGACGAGCTAAAGTCAAATTTCTTGGACGCTAGTCAAATTCAAGAGGTAAGATGGTCAATTCAAGCCCCAAATCACGTTAGCAGCCACATTAACTATCATTCATGTTGAGATGTCTCCTTAAGTCACCAAACTTCTCTTGCACACTTTCATTTCATTCCCAAATTCAAAATGACGAAAGGAGGGATCATTGGTGATATCTTCGGCATCTGGAGAAGACGATTCCAGAAGTCAGATTGAAGCATTAGAATGGCGAGCAACATGGGTAAGCAATGGGTTTAATTGAGAACAGGGACCCTGATTTCAACAAAGATCGGTATATGCCCTCATATGGTACGTTACATGTGGATTAAATGTTAGATGTTTATTTGTACGCTTAGAGAACTCGAACTTTCGATCAGTTTATCGATTACAGAATTAGGATTTTTATTTATTTTTTTGAATGCCATACCATTGAGGGTAGCGATGCATCTGTATAATTAAAATATTCATAATACTGTTGTTTAATTATTAAATAATTTTGTATTCTGTCGTCTGGGATCAAACAATGTCTGTTTATGTATATGTTACTTTTATTTATTCTGCTATATGGATTAACCATGGTGGTTTAGTTAGGTATTTGCACTATTGTTCTGTTTTGCCTATTTTTACAGTAAATCATTTTGTATTATGATCGTAGAGCCTACAGATGGGTTGTGGACTGTGGAACTGCACCATGGTGGATATATGTTTTCTGTTGGGAGAGATATGTGGGGGTAGGCTTATGTATTTTGACAATTTTGATGAAGATAAGATGGATTTCTTTATTTTGGATGGAAGGATAGGTTAGAATATACAATGTAGGGTTTTTATGCTTAACCTCTGAAAGCAATATGGAGGATGGCTTAGAGCATTTAAGGTGTGATTTGGATGTAGTTAGTATATGTTACTTGTTGTCTATGGTAATAAAGTCTTAGAGTTGTTCATTATACAACCTATTATATCTTTACCTTTACCAGCACCATTAATGAGACAGATGTAGTTGACATGTATGACCTTGAAGAAAGTACAGATGGTGGTAATGTCGAGGAGGCGGATGAGCTTTAGGTTGAGTCAACTCTATAATGTTAATCAAGATGCTAATGTTGAGGAGGGACTTGATATTCAAGTTGAGTTAAAACCCTATATGGTAATGAAGATGCTGATGTTGAGGCTTAAGTTGAGTTAGTGGCAGATGGTGATATTGAAGATGCGGAGAATATGGAAGACATAGATGTACAGTTTTATGATAGTGACTATGAAATAAATGAAGATGTCAAAGAACTATTTGACACTAGTGTTAATGAAGTTGGTATTGGGGGTGCTACTAGGGTTGGTACTACTGAGGAGGAAACTAATAGGGTTGCAATAAAAATGCAGGAGTTAGTGAAAATGACCCTAATATGTGTGACTCCGATGCCATGAAGATCTTGCAAGTGTCTGATGATGGTTATGGAAGTCTGATTTTCCAAAGTTTCAGTCTAGTGAATTGAAGTATAGTGATGCAAAAACAATGGCTAAAATAGACATTGAAGTGGGTATGGTGTTTAAGGATGCTCATAATGGCACATGCAATTAAGCATGGCAAACAACACATGGCTTTTAAGAAGAGTGAAGCAACTAGGGTTTTGGTTCACTGTGATAAGAAGGCTGGGTGTAAATAGGAATGCTTGACTTCTGCAAAGTATGGGGAAAGTAGTTTGTAGATAAAGAGACTGTGTCCGACACATTTTTGTGGAAGAAGTCATAAAATTAAGCATGCTTCATTTAAGTTTTTTCTTGAGAAATATAAAAACATGTGTAGGAGTAGCCCTGCTTGGCCAGTACAGTCAATAGTTAGGACAGCCAAGGAGGACTTTGTGGTTAATGTTTCAAGATGGCAAGGGTATAGGGCTAGAAAGAGGGCTTTAGCATTGATTAAAGGGGAGGTAAGGGAGCAATATGCATGTTGTGGGACTATGCTGAGGTGTTGAATAAAAGCAATCATGGTACCAGTGTGGAGATTCAAGTAGATAATAGTGGAGCACAACCAGTGTTTGAGAAGATATATATCTATATAGGGGGACTAAAGAAAAGTTTTCTTACACAGTATAGGCCTTTAATTGGTTTGGATTGGTGCCACCTAAAAGGGGCATGTGAAAGGCAGATTCTCATAGCAATTGGCATTGATGATGTTCCCAGTAGCTTATGCAGTTGTTGAGGTTGAGTTCATTAGCACATGGACTTGGTTTCTAACGATTTAGGTGATGGATTATTAATGACAGTAGTTTTCTTGCACAGTATAAGCCCTTAAGTGGTTTGGATTGGTGCCACCTAAAAAGGGCATGTGAAGGGTGGATTCTCATAGCTGTTGGCATAGGTGCCAATAATGGTATGTTCTCAGCAGCTTATGCAGTTATTGAGGTTGAGTCCACTAGCACATGGACTTGGTTTCTAGAAATTCTTGTGAAGGATCTAGGGTTTAATGACAGTGGTTATACATTTATATCTGATAAACAAAAAAGGTTAATGAATGCACTTGAAGCAGTTGTGCCACTGTCAGAACACAAGCATTGTGCAAAGCACATGTAGGAAAGATTGTTGTATTCAAAGGAGAAACCTTAGACTACACTTTTGGGGTTATTCAAAGGCTACTGAAGTTAAGCTGTCTGATAGGCGAATGACAAGCGCAAAAGACAGTTGTGAGAAAGCATGGAAATGGTTAAGTGAAAAACCTGCTGCTCATTAGTCAAGGTCACATTAAGTGAAAACCTTGCTACTAAATGTGATATATTGTCAAATAATTTATTTGAAAGCTTCAATGGGTGTATCTTAGGTGCAAGGGACATGCCAATTGTATCTTGCCTTGAGTTTATTAGGAATCTCTTCATGAAGAGGCTTACTACCTATAGACAGAAGATGAGGAAAACATTGCATGGCAGATCTTTATGTCCAAGAATTAAAGAAAAATTAAAACAGTACAAGATAAATTCTGGGGCTGGGAGTGCAACATCGTCAGGGGTAGGTGTTCATCATATTAACATGACTTATGGGGTCAGAGGACAGGGGATTTGACAAGCCAAACATACAAGTGCAGAAAATGGGATTGAATAGGCATCCTTTACAAGCATGCCATAGCTTGTATATACTGTAGAGGTCTAGACTCTGATATGTTTGTTGCTGACTGTTACAAAAAAGAGACTTACATGAAAGGTTATACAAACATTAGATATCATGTGGATAGCTTTGACATGTGGCCAAAGACAGGAAAGACTCCCCTTGGTTTTCCTATACCACGTGTAGAACCTGGGAGGCCAAAGAAATCTAGAATTTGGAAAATGGGGGAGCCAAGGGCTCCAAAATTTGATGGGACCACGCTAAGGAGAGACTTGACATCGTTAGATATGGCAAGTGCAATAAACCTGGGCATAACATGAGAACTTGCAGAAAGGTTGAACGTGAATATGGAGATAGAGTGGTTGATGGAAATGAAATCACAGTCGAAGGAGAACATGGTAGCAATAGTGCTACTACTGAGACTGTGTAGCCATCTGCACCAACAAACACTCAAGACTCTCAACCATCTCAATCAACTACACAAGCTCAACCATCTCAGCCTAGGAGACCAAGAAAGTCAAATACAAGGGATTAGCTAACTGCACAAGATCAGCCATCTCATCCTAGGACGCCAAGACAGCAAAACAAGAGGTCAGCAGCTGCACAGGCTCAATCATCTCAGCTTGGGAGGCCAGCACAATCATATGTAAGCCTTCAACTACTGTATTTTTATTATTATTTTTTTTTGGTTAGCTGCAGCAATTCTTTATTTTTTTTATTTTTTTTGTTGATTGCAGCAATGCCCAATAGGGAACCAAGTCCACTAAAAATTCCCTTAGTATTCCTCCAATGCCTCATGTACACCCCATGTGTAGATATAAAAACAGGGCTAAACTTCAAGTAATTGTTTCTATGAATGTGTTGATAGAATCACTTATGCATTATTTCTTGTAATTGTTGGCTTGTATTCTTACAGTTGAAAAAGAGCTCTGTATTGCATGGCGCAATAAGTGAAGAGAGAGAGAGAGAGAGGGAGAGAGAGAGAGAGAGAAAGAGAGGCAAAATTATGTAACTTAACCTACTTATGTAAGTGTTGTGATGCTCTTTAGTAATTCACTATGTCTTACTTGTAACAGGTGGGTGTCATCTCAACTCAAGAGAATACAACACCATCACCTCAATGGAATGTAACTGATTGACCAATGAATACATTTTCTATTAACTGGAGTCAATCCTATACAAGAACAAGCCTAGCAGCAACCAATTACAGTGGGGAGAGTTAATATCCAAGGCTCAAGGATAATGTGGAAAAGGCAAGCAGCTCTTACACTTGATGCTCTACAAAAAGCTACAAGACAATCTAAGGGAAAGCAACAACCTCACATAAAAGTTGTCTAGCCTTTAGCATTGAAGTTAGTTATTTTGTGTTGTAAGTGTGATGTAATGTGGTGGATGGTTCCGTTATTTGGTGGATGGTTTCGTTATATTATTTGGTGGATGGTTGGTTTTTGTCTAAGTCAATACAAGTAATGTATTGGTGGATAGTTGGTTTTTGTGTAAGTCAATAAAAGTCATGTATTGGTGGATGGTTTGTTTTCGTGAAATATTTGTTGTAACTTAACTAGGAAATGCAAATAAAACAGAGAATGTTTTTGTGTAGGGCATTGTTGTTGTGTAACTTAGGATTCTTGAAACCAAATTATGATGGAAATTTCATTGTCGTTGCATAGATTACAGTCAACATAGAGCAGGATTACATACTTACCTATTGTAAATGGCAAGAGAAACATGGTCATTTACAGCTACCTTAGGCTGAGAACAAAAATTTTCCCCATTCATATTCTGATTCCCCTTTATTAAGAAGCAGATTCAAATGAACAACAGCAAACCAAACAGGCCAAATTATTTTGCTTGCTTATCATTATCTTTCTCATCATCTGCTCAGCAGCAAATTTCTTATCCTTTAACTTTTCATTTATCCGCACAACAACTTCATTCTTGTCAAGCAACAGCTTATTCTTATCCATAAGAATGCAAAGGTTGATAGATGTGAGTCATGTCATACAAAAAACTAGCCAGATGTGTAGACATCACATACCAGTAAGCTGTGCAAGAATATCAGAGTGAAGGATAAGATATAATATGGAGTCATTGATAATTGGATATAGTTGGGCCTCGTTGAAAATTAAATTTATGTTCTTGTAAATCAGGTTTTTTAAAACTTTCTTACCAGATCACTATGTTATGGAATTTTCAAGTCTAGGGACTATGTGACACTGTGTTTAGTGCACATTGTTTGACTCCTGCAATTGAACTATGTTATCGATCACGCTTTTAGTGTGATTCTCGTTATGTTGTTAACGGTCTTCAAGAGAGTTGATTAAACAAGAGACATAGTTCAATTAAAAGTTTATTGCATCATATTAGATTGTATTGCTATTGTCGTTGTTGTGTACGTCTCTGTTGACTTTTGGTTTGTGATTGTGAAGTGCATGGTTTATTTACTTCTTCCTCCATGCACATTGATTGCATTCGTCTTATTGGTTCCAACTAGCTTTTTACTGAACCATCGTACTGTACTTTAAGGCTCCGTTTGACAGTTTTTTTTATTTTCAGTTTTGAAAAAAAAAATTAAAGAGCAGTTTAATTTTATTTTTTTACAAAAACAAGTGGGTGTTTGATAACTCAGTTTTTTTTTTTCTTTGGGTGTTTGATAACTTAGTTTTTTTTGTGTGGTGGTTTGCGGTGACTGTGGCCAATGGTGGCTGGTGGCTGCCAGCGGTGGTCTCTGGCGGCTGGCAGTGGCTGCTGGCGGTGGCCGCCGGCTGTGGTCACCCCCGCCGCCAGTCGTCGGCGGTGGTCTCCGGCGGCCAGCGGTGGTCGCCGGCGATGGCGGTGGCGGTGGAAGGTGGCTGCTGGCGGTGGGAGGGTGGTGGTGGTGGTCCAAAAAAAAAATCAATTTTTGGACTTTTTAAAAACAGCCTTAATTTAAAAACTGGGTTTTTAAATTGGAAGAAAAAAAAAAGAAAATGGTTAGCAAACGCAACTTTTTTTTTCTAATTTCTAAAACTGAAAAAATAATGTATGTCAAGCAGGGCCTTAGTGTGCATGTATTTTTGTGTTTTTACTCATCCTTTACTATTTAGGTGATAAATGACTTGAAGTTGCACTTTGAACGTGGATGGATAGCTACAATTTTGAGCTGGTTTGGAATTGATTTTGTTTTAGTAGTGGTGTTTAGAATATTCCTAGATACATTATGTACCTTTCGTCACCGAAAGTCGGGGCATGACCTTTTTTAAGCGACAAACAATTGGGTCTGAACTCTTTACTGCTATTACGAGTTGGGACAGGCGATCCTAGGATTGAGGTAAAGGATTGATGCTCTTCTAGGAACTTAGAATCCTCCCTGGAAATAGGCAATATCATGTGTCGCTTCAAGCCATCCTTCACCTTGTTCTAAGTAACAAACTGAACTACAAACAGTAAGGATAGCTTGCTTGGGCACTGCAGACAATGAGTAATTAACCCAAAAGAAATTGACCTGATCCAATTCAGCCTCCTTTAGCAAGACTCTCTTTGTTCTATGAAAAAAGTTGTTCAAAGACCTCACTCAAGTAATCCTATTGGAAATTCGGAATTGAGGAAACTCTAAGAATTCTATGAAATAGTATTTGTAAGGACATATTTGTATTCCTAAGCATACGGAATTAGTTAAAAATTAGTACAAAGTAGTTTCCTGATTTCTAGAGATTAGTAGTAGGTCAAACTTTCCTATAATAGCGATAACAGAGTACTTCGTTTTATATTCAGACTTCACTGCTAAAAAAATTTCGAGTAGTTTCCGTTCTTATATTCTCCGGCCCTCATAGTCCTTTATCCAATGTCTCTTTCCCATTTATCTTCATCATCATTCTTCTCCATTTAATTCCTATTTAAAAAAAAGGTTTCAACATGTCTTCCACGACCGAGAAAGCTACTAGTTCCAATTTAAAAACCACTCAATCAAACAATGATAGGAGAATTACAGAATATTCAATCTACCTACATTGCAAAAATTATATGCAGTGTTCTTAAGTGGTTTGGACTTTTCTAAAAGAGATGGAAAAATTGAATCATCTCCTTGGTACTCGGCCCAAGAAGGGACAGCCCACACATGGGCTTGGGATGAAGGGGACTCCATGGTTATGGTCATATCTTGGTTATGAAATTCTATGCTGCAAGAAATTAGTGATACGCTTCTGTTTTCACCAAAGTCTAAAGGATATATGGGAAGCACCTCAACATACTTATTCTAAGGTAAGAAATGTTGGTCGAGCCTATGAGATTCAGAGTAAAATCTTAGACACCAAACAAGGAAATTGTTCAATCACGAAGTATGCCAATTCTCTTAAAAAAAACCTGTAGCAAGAGATGGATCATTATAGGTGCATTGATTTTCACTGTGATGTTTGCGAATTTGCTAAAGACCGAAGTGTTTCCTTTCCATTGGGTAATAAAAATACAGGTCTTTTTTCTTTGATCCACATTGACCTTGGGTCCCCAACATTTCAGGGGCTCGTTGGTTTGTCTTGTTTTTTTATGATTGCAATCGGCTTTCATGGACTTATATGCTAATACAAAAATCTGATGTGAGGAACATTTTTCCTATATTTCATACGATGGTCAAACTCAATTCGATGGTGGAATTAAGAGATTGAGGACTAATAATGGTAGAGAGTACTTTTAATCAAACTTTGTTTCCATACTTCCAAAATGAGGGAACTATTCTTGTATCTTATGTATTGACACACCCCAAGAAATAGGGTTGCCAAAAGAAAAAATGCTCATCTTTAGCCTCTGTTCGTGCTCCATTGTTTCAAAAGAATGTTTCAAAAACTTTTGGGAGGAAGTTGTCCTCACTACGGCTCACCTAATAAATCTTATACCATCTCGATTTTTGGATTTTAAAAGTCCAATGGAGGTGTTTCTTCACCAATTTTCAGAACTCAATGGGCCAACTAAGTCAGATGCTAAAGTTTAATGATCGGAGAAAGCTAGATCCTAGAGGTGTCAAGTGTGTATTCATAAGATATTCACCTACTCATAAAAGGTACAAGGTTGCAATCTTACCGCTAATAAAACTTATGTTTCTGCCCATTTCAAGTTTGTTGGACGAGAAACTTGTTTTTCTAGTCCTTACATTCGGCGGAAACATCATCTATGGAAGGTAAAGGATCTCTTTTTGAGAGAACCGTACACGTTAGTTAGAACTTCTCCTGTGCAAACGGAATCCATTTCTAAAATTGAACTCATCTCCAAAGCCGAGCCTATTGAGTCATCTCCATCTCCTAATCTTACTAAAGAACCATCAAGGCGAATAAACCCTATGCTCACAACATCACTACAGGTCTACTCAAGAAGAATAAAGCCCGTGATCAATTATGTGCAAGTTCAAGAAACCGAATCGTAACTTGGGAATGAATTAAGTCCTTCGACTCGGGTAACACCTACTCTTATTGATTTGAATATGCTCATAGCCACAAGAGGGAGTGTTAGAAAGTGCACCCAACATCCTTTACCCCACTTTTAGTCATTCAGAATATTATCAAACTCACACAAAAGGAAAAGAGGGAGCCTCCTCAGATACTATAAAATAGGGGAACTAGTGGAATTACCAACCGGAAAGAGACAAGTAGGGTGCAAATAGGTCTTCAGTGAAGTATAAGTCGGATGGCTCTTTAAGAGATGAAAAGAAAGTAGTAGCCAAAGGATATACACAGACCCATGGAGTGGATTATCAGAAGACATACTCCAGCATAAAAGATTAATACGGTAAGGGTGTTTAAAATTTTGGGTAAAACCAAGTGTTCATACTGAAATAGGCATTTTATGGACTCAGGCAATGTGGCAAATGAAGTCATAAGAGCCAAGGGTGATCAAACATTGGTTATCACACATTCGACTTTAAGGGGTGTCACAACACTGATAGTTGACGTGGATGATATTATAATAACTGAAAATGATCCAGATGAAAAGGAAGCTCTTCGGAAGTATTTAGCAAAAGAACTCGAAATAAAGGATCATAGGACATTAACGTACTTAGGAATAGAAGTAGCTCGGTCCAAGTGAGGAATCTTTTTCTCACAGCAAAATGTCTTGTTGATCTATTGAAGAAACAGATAAAATCGGTTGTAAGCTGTCATAAACGCCTCTTGAGCAAATAAATGGACTAGGAAAGCCTATGGAGAACCAACTGAAAAGGGTATGTACCAACAACTTGTTGGGAGAGTTGTTGGTTAAACTATCTGTCAGAAATGTGGCCTAATTTTGTGTATGCGGTGAATTTGGTAAGTCAGTTCATTCAAAACCTTAAAGATGTCCATCTTCATGTTGTACACCAAATTTTACAATATCTAAAAGGCAGCCTATATCAGAAAGGAAAGTATGGAAGTAGAAGCATATACAAATGCTATGTTGGCTCTGTTACTGACAGAAGATCAAGTTATGGGTATTGTACCTTTCTTGGTGGAAATATGGTAATTTGGACGAGTAAGAAACAACTGGTTGTAGCAAGATCTAGCGCCGAGTCAGATTTTCCTCTAGTGGTATATGGCATCATATGTGAGTTGTTATGGCTCAAGATTGTCTTCAAAGATCTGAAGATTAAACGGGAGACCCCAATGAAGCTTTAGCGAGACACAAAGTCTGCAATGAACGTAGCTCATAACTGAGTGTAGCATGACAGAGCAAGACACGTGAAGGTTGACAGACATGTCATAAAGGAGAAGCTTGAAAGTGGATTGATTTGCACTCGCTATGCAACATCACATCCTGTCTATGTAGATTGTTCCAGGAGCACTCGACCTTCAATACTCGACTTAGCACGGCCTTGAAGACATGAGTTCGAAAATGGGAAACAGCCTCCCCACAATAGAGGGGATAAGGACTGAGTAACTTAGTAACACTCGACTTTGCAGCGTTCTACGAGGAACGCAAAAGGAGAAAAACAAGACATTTCTCAAACCAAAAATTCTCAGCCGTGGGAAGGTATCAGATGCAAAAGTTTATTCTTGATCAAGATGCAAAACATTAAACATCATAATTTCTGCTTAATTAGAAAAACACAATGCAAATGCTCCAACTTCCCTGGCACTAAACATGCAATCCTTCGGAAAGACTTGATGCCTTGCACTTGGAATTGCACTAGTGCTTTGCATCTTCCTCTTCACAAAACTTTGAGTACTTGTCAGCGTCCATTAACGATTTTAACTCGTTGGCATTGCTCAATTCCACCTTTATAATCCATCCATTTTTGTATGGGCTGCCATTAACCTAGAGCGAAAGAAAGGATAAGACGTGTTAAACATCTTGTTCAAGCACAAGAAAAAACTTAAGAATATGTAGCAGAAAAAGGGCTTATATGCATAGGAAGCCATTCGACAAATGAAGTATAGAATTCATACTACAATAAGTAGTGATTCTCATAATGGGGGAAACGGATGAACCCCATAAAACCAAGGACTTGGAAAAGAAGAACAGATAAGGAGAAGAAGCACCACCCAAAAATTAAATGACTACTGGGCAAACATTTAAAATGAGTCCCCATTCAGGCTACAGCAGGACAGATCAAGTGATATCGTGCAAACATACTTCTGCCATAAGGCAGGGAGGGTCATGCAAAGAAAGAAGGAATATCCAAGGGTGCTACTTAGAAGTTGTATCCTTTTTCTGTTTTCAACTTTTTGACAATCAGCCCCCCCATGAAGCAAAGAGTTTATGATTAGACGAAAAAGAAAGCAATAAGAGTCAAGTGCTTGGTGGTCATACGTTGCAAAGGATTGTTAGGGACACAAATCTGAAGCAGGTAAAAGTTTTAATTGTCAGATAGAACTCCAAAAGGGTTCAAGATGTGTGGCTTTGCCACAAAATGCCCAAACGTGCAGAGGACATGGGCACATTTACAATGTTGAATATTCAGAAAAAGACAAACGAACACACGGACATCTAGAGCTTATACATGTGGCTTATTTTGAACCCTTTATGCTTCTGTCTTTCTGACTTTTGTTCTGTACTAACTGGGAGGCAATTCTTTCTGTACTTAAATACTTGCTAGCATTCCTATTTGTTCATGCAGGGAAGTAAATTTGATCTATGAATAGTAAACATAGTCGCCAAGATCCACGTGTAGCATTCTCAGCTACTAGAAACTACGATTTTGATATCGTAGAGCAATTGTGGTTGAACAAACGCGGCAGCTATATGAGGAAAGAGGCTGTTCGTTCCTTTTTACTCTATTTCAAAACGTCTACTCAGGGAAAAAGCAAAGAAGTTTAACCTATACACAAAAGAAGTCAGTATCTCCATTTTAATGTACGATGCAACTATCCAGATGATTTTGTTGGAAAGTTTTCTCATTTTCCCTTCTTTCCCACAGCACCTGGTGAACTTACAGATTTAAAAGTAGGAGAAACATGCTTTTCAGGGAAGATGAAACCAATATTTACTTGACATTTTTACAACACTACTAAATTTTAGGTTGAATAGCTTTTGAACTTTGTTTAGTTATTTATTTTCTCTCATTGAGGGTGGGGGGGGCTCTAGAGTTGGTTTGTATGGAGAACAGAAATAGAAGTTATAAGGGCACAAACTCGTACAAGCTAAGTAAAAAAGTAAAAGTTACCTGTCTACAGCCAAACACATCTCTCAAAAAAACAACAAAAGAATCACCAGGCATCAGACTCCACAGTCAGATAGCATAAAGCATCCAACAAAAATTCGTCTACTTTTAAGAACCCCTTCCCCCTCGCTCCACCCTACCCCATCTACTTAATTTGATATATGAGTAGGCAATTGGAGAACTCAGCAAAGACTCTACCAGGGGTCTAGCCTAAGTAATAAGTAACAGCAGCCTCACATGCCATGTTGCCGAGATCTTTAAAGCTCAGGGATACACCATATTTAATTAATAAATGTTGATACACATGTCAGAATAAACTACACATAGGCACCCACAGGCAACTCAAGAAGTAATAGTTGCAAAAGAAGATCCTGCAGATAATCACTGGTTCCCAGAGAGTATGAGGAACATGCTGGTCATTTTGATTCGGACTCAAGCGCCATGAATCGTATCATATACGAACAAAAATTTTCAAAGTAGAAGGGTAAGAAGAAGTATAATCAATATAATATTTTACCATGCAACTCAAAAGTATTTGAATTTGGTTTTAGAGGACTCACCAAACCAGGGGAGTCACTTAGCTCTTCATTAACTTCAACAACCTTTCCAGAAACAGGAGAATTAATATCACTAGTTGCTTTGACACTTTCAACTGCACCAAAACTGCTGCCCTGTGTTACTGCAGCCCCAACTTCTGGCAATTCAACATACACAACATCACCTAAGTGATCCTGAGCATGGTCAGTGATGCCCACAGTAGCAGAACTACCCTCCACCTTTACCCATTCATGAGAGTCTGCATACTTCAAATCCTTCAGAACTGAAAGCAATAGTAAACAGGAAATTTCTCGGAGATTCAGTTACTGGAAATATATGATCCCAGTGATATTGAAATGACGGAGAGAAAAAAGTAGAATGAAACTATAATTGTGCTAGCAACATATCCTCAGAGTTTTACAAGAGGAGAAACAGAAAAAACAAATCAAAAAAAATAATTGTGAACATATTACCCAACTTCGGCTTCAGCAACTAACTACCTCATATTGGATACTAATGGTATTTTCGGGACAAATTCCTCTCAAAGAGCAAGAGCCTCACGGCCCTCACCTGAGAGGCATTTGTTTGATAACCTCATCCCGAAGTTTATATCTGAAGTGCAGGGCTTTTATTGTCTTGTGAATTTAAATATATCACTAGAATAGTAGAATGGGAATGGATATAGCTACCCATGTTTTGGTTATGCAAACACAATTATGTGATAACAAACCGATCAGCACAAGAACCTTAATCTAACTGATGGGACAAAGAAATCTTACTCTCCTGATTAAAAGTACTAAAGGGCCAAATATGGTGCCTACAATACGAAAAAGGTCATAATATAAGGCTTAGAACTGCAAAAAAAAAAGTTGTTATGTAAATGTGGATAGTAGAAGGGTAAGAAGGTACATTGGTTTGAAAAATGACAGGTTGCAAGAATTCCATAGAAGTGCCGATCAGAATTTCAGCAGGACAGCTTAAATCGATTGAGTTTCAGACCCAAAAAAAAAGCCAAAGGTCGGGGGAAGATTGAACTCATGTTTAATTGATTCAGATCTTATCAAGCTCCAGTGCATAGGTCATTTGAAAGCCTTTGAGGCTCTCCATTTCAGTTTGTTTTGTTGGACCAGATTAACTCACGGATGTAATCGCCTACTAGACCTCTTCTCCCCTGATTAGGCATATATATACTTCTGCTCTTGCCCAAATGTTCTTCAGAATCTTTTCACCCGACAAAACGTTGCAGTTCTGAGAGTCTAAATAACATCAAAGTAGAGTAGCAACTAGAAGAAAAAATGAAAAATTGCAACAAAAAAAAAGACAAAGTTGCATGGATATACACATGCAGAACCAGAGAGCAGCTAGACATAAATCGTGAAGTAGTTTGACACCTTAATGCTCCGTTTCTTTCCTTTTGCAGAAAGAAGAACCTAAAGTTATGTTAACCTGTACTCTGAAAACAACATTCTTCTACATGAAGCTGTCAACAGAGTCTGAAGCCAACATATAAGATAATGAAATTCCACATATCATCAAATAAACAAAAAGCAATTACAAATAAAGCTAGTATTTGGTTAACTCTCCCATTTGCACTCAAATTAAACGTCAAAACAAGAAACGCTAATGATGAAAATGGTTCCAAAATAAAAACCACATACTGTGGAAGGCTAACCAGAATGTGCATGAGGAGAAAAAACAAAACAAAAGTAATGTGGGCCACCTAAATACCACACGGGGAATAGCAAACGAACATAATCATATTGCTTATTGTCAGCGAAACAATAGAGAACCAACTTGCACCAGCTTAAACAATAAGCCAAAATATTTTAAGCAAGCAGTAGAAAATATAGTCTAGATTTACAAGCACATAAATCTGCAATTCAGCATTTTTTTTTTTTACTAAAGCCTTGGGATGCATAAAATTTTCAAACAAAGCTATGCAACGGTGAAATAATAAAAAGCATACAAAATCATATAGTTGCAAAACCAAAACGACTATAACAAATTTGCCAAAAACATTACTCGGAGAAAAAACAACTAAGTTGGGTTTAAATATCGAAAAAACAATGCACACACAAATATGTGAAGTACAGAAAAAAGTCACATTTCAAACATAATGGTGTTGCCACCCGGCATAAATCAACCAGCAAACATTTAATAAACCCACTAACATCTTCACTGAATCGAATAACATGAAAATAACAAAACCCACATCTAAAAATCAGATCTATACAAGAAAGGGTCCGGGATCAAGCATTCTTCACATAACAAACACGTAAAAGTAAGATTTGCACAATAGAAAACAAATAAACTAGTAAAACATGAAAATGATGGGAACATGGGTGGATTTGTTACCAGTAGAGAAACTCCTGTTGAACGTTGTTGAGATCCTGAGATAAGAAGCGGCCCTTGATGCCCACAACCTTGAAGCCATGTTTATTCAACCCAACAATACTCTGTTCTCTCTCTGCGGGCGAGTGTGTGCGCGCCTCTGTATCGGCTAGTGGGTGCTTATGTTATTATGCCACACTAGCGATATAAGGTAGAAAATAAGGACAATTTTTTGTTTATGTAATTTAATTTATGTACAAAGAGTCCAAAAATGTGCAGGGGATTTAAAATAGAAAACCTTCGTAATTAATAAAGAAAAGTGAAGCGAGCTATAAAGAAGGTGGTGTGACCAACAAACCCATTCAGCAGAGGTTGGTGAGACTCCGGAGTCTGGACTGTGATGTTTTTTCTACCTCAAGGGCCATGATTTGGTAAATGGGATCCCATCGAAATTACTAGGAGCCCCAGTTTTCCTCTCTACACGTGGCATTTCGACTATTATAGGGGCACGGGCCTTTCTGTGTACTAGAAAATTTTATTAACTGATATGGCTACAAATATCCAATCGGTTAGATAGTGACACATGGCTAGATTAACTCATGATCAACCTCGTCAATTCTGGATTTGGAAGTTACCATATTGATAGAATCAGAATCCTAAAAGGATACTGATGTTATTAGGAAGGGATTGTGACATGATTCCTAAGGATTCCAACACGATCCTAATTAATCTATCTCAAGGCTCATCTGTCAAGACACGCAAGCCTACCAGGAGTCTTTGGCCTTCACCTATATAAAGGGAACTACACTTCAGGTATGCGGGCAATTACACACAGGCACACATCATGACTTTTGCTATTCAGAGTTCTACCCCTGTAGCTGTGCTCTGACTTTAGTATTAGAGACTCCTCTGCTGGAACCCCACCCGGCGGTCACTCCGTATTCTATTTTGCAGGCCTACTCAAGGACTTGGTTTCTAATCAAGATTTTAGAAGTAAGTGATTGGCGCCATCGGTGAGTCCCGACAGGGAACATGACTAGACAATCATCTTCTAGCACGTCTCCAGTCAATCGTTCGACTCGTAATCGACGAACACGATCCAGTGGCACTCACCGAGGGGACAGTTCCTGCAATCGACATTCGACCCTGTCTCCCCAACACGCCAAAGACGCCCATATAAATGTAACCTCTGTTACACCGCAGCCAGGCAATGGTTCTCGTGGAAACCATTTTCTGACACTTACGCTAAAAAGGAGGGCCTTCGCCATTGTCTCAACCGTAAACTTTTCAAGACGCCGAACGCAAATCTGATGAAAGATATTCATGAGTTCAAAGATGTGGTAAACACCCTGCAGAGAACACTCGAGGTCGTCGCTCCATCTATTTCTACCAACCAGCCTCACCTAAATCCAAGCGATCTTTCAAACTCACTTGAGGTCGAGTAATGGTTGCATGTATAGATCCGAAGCCGATCCAAGCTACCAGTCAGAAGAGGTGACTGGGAACACGTTACAATAAGTGGTTAGTGTTACCGAAGGGATCCCTCAATAAAGGGTAGCACGGATTCATACCCTATTCTGGTTAGCGACCCCGTGGCCGGCACCATTTGGGAGAAGGACATCCCCCAAGGATGAATTCATCACGAGACACGAGAAGCTCGCCCGCAAAGGCGAGCCTCTCAAAAACCGCTCACAGATATTTTCTCCCCTAAGGGGGGATTCCGGATATCCTCTATCCGAAGCCACTAAGAGGGCGAAGTTGCCTCCCAATTTTAGGATGCCCTAGTGAAACCTTTACGATGGGAGCGATGACCCCGGAGAGCACATTTACTAGTTCCATACAAACATGCTGCTCCTTCAGGTCTCCAAACCAGTTATGTATAGCTGCAGCCAAGGTCCTCTAGGAAGGCCACACATGCATGGTTCAAGTCCCTGCAGCTAAGGTCCATTCACTCCTTCGCTCAGCTCTCTGACCTTTTTCAAAAGCATTCCGTGAGCAGCTGCACCAAGAGAAAGAACTCTACGAGCCTCCTCAATGTAATGCAAGAAAAGAACGAGTCCCTATCCAATTATTTATGGTTGGATAGGGACTTGGACGTTCTTTCTTGGCCTGCTATCGTTTCGGGCAAAGAGTTCTTTTTGCGCCGAAACGATAGCAGGCAAGAACCATGGAAATGTTCCCACGAAGACAGTCTTGGAGGCAAAAAGAACTCTAAGCGCTCAAAATGGGAGGAGCGGCGCCCCAATGAGATGCCCGACATGAAGAACTTGACACCTCTAAACACCCGACCGTCACAGATTCTTCATGAGATAAGGGACACAGATATCCTCGACCGACCAAATAAAATAAGGTCGGCCCTAAGCATGCGAGATAGGAACTTGTGGTCCTGATTCCACAGCGATCATGACCATACCACCGATAATTGTAAGTCGCTCAAGCGTACGATTGAGGCCCTCATCAAACGCGGACACTTGAAGAAATACATTACATGAAAGGATGATAGAAGGGAAGAAACTCCCATGGCTGGAAGAGAAGAGGTGCAAGAGAATGCGGGCACCATCAATACAATATCTGGGGGCATTGCAGCGGGAGGCTCATCTGGACAGGGTTGCAAGGCTTATAAGAGAGAGGTGTGCATCACTAACCAACCCCCAACCAAGAAGCAGAAGATGGAACTAGTGCCTACAATTTCCTTTTTAGAGGATGACATGGGGGAAATAAAAATGCCCCATGATAACCCGCTAGTTGTTACGCTCTAAGTGGGTAATTTCAACGTCAAAAGAATCTTGATCGACAATGGAAGTTCAAACGAGGTACTCTTTTATGACTAGAAAATGAACATCTCGTCAGATCAGCTATGCAAGATAGACACTTCCCTTTACGGCTTCTCCAATCATCTGTGGTGTGCGAAAGGATCATTGCGTTACCCGTCACCGTTGGCGCCCTCCAGCTCAAGCCAAGTTAATGTTAGACTTTGTGGTGGTTCGTGTCCCTTCTGCCTACGACGCCATCCTTGGCCGAATAGCACTAAACCAGTTAAAGGTTATGGTGCCCACTTATCACATGAAGATGAAGTTCCCCATAGAACACGGGGTAGGAGAGCTCAAAGGTGACCAGCTGGTAGCTCAACAATGCTACATGACATCATGCCGAGCCAAAAACAAAGAAGTCCTCATCATTGAAGATCTTAGAGATGAAACCAAGACCCAAAGGGGTAATCCAGCCCAGGAGCTCGTAGATATTGGAATATAACCTAAAAATGAAGACAAGACGGTGAGAATTGGGACAACTCTCGCAGAAGGCCTGAAGCTCAAGCTTGTCAGCCTGCTCCGAAGTTACTCAGACATCTTTGCATGAATAGGCTCTGACATGCCCAGAATAGATCCCAATGGAACCATCCAAGAAACAGATCAAAAAGAAGCAAACATTAGCCCCAGAGAGGCAAGTAAAGATAGAACAGGAGGTGGGCAAGTTATTGGAGGCTAGGTTTATTAAGGAGATTCACTACCCGGACTGGATGGCCAATGTTGTCATGGTCCCAAAATCCGGCAACCGATGGCGTATATTTCTTGATTTTATAGACCTCAATAAGGCATGCCTAAAAGACAGTTATCCACTTCCTCAGATCGTCATTCTCATTGATGCCACTTCAGGGCATGAGTTATTAAGTTTCATGGACACTTACTCAAGGTACAATCAGATAATGATGCATGAAAGGGACGTTTCCAAAATCTCGTTCATCACAGAGCGGGGACTTTACTGTTATAAAATAATGCCCTTTAGACTCAAGAACGCAAGGGCTACATATCAACACTTGGTGAACACGATCTTCTGCGACTTGATCGGGAAGAATATGGAGGTTTATACGGACGATATGTTGATGAAGAGCACTAAGGCAGAGTCCCATGTCAAAGACCTCAAGGAAAACTTTGACATCTTAAGAACGTACAAAATGAAATTGAACCCACTCAAATGTGTGTTTAGAGTGGTGTCCAAAAAATTCTTGGGGTTCATGGTTTCTCAACGTGGCATCGAGGCCAATCTAGAGAAAATAAACACCATTCAGACCATGACGTCGCCTAGGTCAATCGAGCAAGTGCAAAAGCTCATAGGTAGAATCGCTACCCTGAGGACATTCATGTCCAAGTTTGCAGAAAGATGTCTGCCCTTCTTCAAAGCTATCAGGAGGGCGAAAGATTTTGTTTGGACGGACTACTGTCAGAAGTCATTAGAAGAATTGAAACAATACTTAGTGTCTCCCTTTCTTCTCACCAAGCCCTCACAGGGAAAGACCTCTGTCTTTACCTATCGGTGAGTGACGTAGCGGTCAGCGATTCTGGTTCGAAGAGAGAACGACAAGAAAAATCTCATCTACTACGTGAGTGAAGTCTTGCAAGATATGGAAACAAGGTACCCAAAGATAGACAAGATGACCCTAGATCTCATTACATTGGCAGACACCTTCAACCCTATTTCCAGTCACACATAATTGTAGTCCTAACTGATCAGCATTTGAGCAAGGTTTTGCAAGGTCCTGAAGCGTTAGGAAAACTGGTCAACTGGTCAGTAGAGTTGGAAGAATTCGACATCAAGTATAAGCCCCGCGTTGCGGATTGAGGCTCCAGCCTTGTCAAATTTCATAATCAAATGTACTGTGCCAGAAGACCCCCCACAACTGATCATATCTGAACCTTTGGACCTGTGGCTTCTCTATGTAGATGGTTCCTCCATAGTCAGCAGCCGCGAGGCAAGTCTTATCCTGAATAACAAGGTTGAATAGGCACTCCTTACGGGAATAAGGCTAGCACACTCCTTGAAGGTAGAATCGTTATCCGTTCATAGCGATTCTCAATTAGTAGTGAATCACATTCTGGGAAAATATAAAGCTAGGGACGACCAAATAATCCAATACCTTCAGTTCATGAGAACTTTGGCAGCAAAGTTCAAGAATTTTACTATCTGCCAAATACCCAGAGACTAGAATACCCAAGCAGATTTCTTATCAACACTTGCCTCCATGGACGTCTCAGAGTTTCCGCACACACTGTACATTGAGCTCCTCAAGGAAAGAAGCATCAGCTCCAAGGCTGAGATCAAAGTTGTAGAACGAGAACCTTGTTGGATGGACCTGATCATTCAGTACCTCATTACGGGGGCATTACCTGAAGAACGCAGTGAAGCACGCAGTTTGCACCCCAAAGGCTCTGATACGCCATGGTAGATGGAGCTCTATAAAAAATAAAAAATAAAAAGTCCATCAGCCTTCCATATCTCAAGTGCTTAGGCCCTAAGGAAGCTACTTATGCACTACAGGAAGTCCATTAAGGCATATGTGGGCAGCATCTAGGTGGAAGAAACTTAGCACACAAGATCCTGAGACGAGATTAATACTGGCCAGGGATGTAGAAGGATGCCATTGACTTTACGTGAAGATATGACAGGTGCAAAAAGTTTACACCCATTTCCTATATGTCGACAGCCCATCTCAGCACGTTGGCCTCCCCAATTCCCTCACAATGTGGGGAATGGATATCTGGGCCCATTTTCCATGGCCACTAGCTGGCGGCAGTTTGTGATAGTCGCCATTGACTATTTTACCAAATGGACCGAAGCCTAAGCACTGGCCACTATAACATCCGCAAAAGTGTGAAGACTTCTAATTTTGGAAGAATATCTTCTACCGTTTTAAAATTTTGAAAGTCCTAATAACTGACAATAAGAAACAAATCGACAATTCTAACTTTCAAAAGTTCTGTGAAAATCTCTCTATCGACCTGCCCTTCACATCGATCACTCATCCTCAATCAAGCGGAGAAATAAAGAGTATGAATCATGGCATCTTCCAAGGCTTGAAGAACAAGTTGAATGATGCAAAGGGGCATGGACAGACAAGCTCCCCAAAGTCTTAGGGACTAACGAACCACACCTCATTCCATCACGGGAAAAACTTCTTTTTTCTTTCTTTGCTTCGGCACGGAGGCTCTTCTACCTATTAAGGTTGGGCTTCCAATTGCTCAGATATTGCAATTTTCTAACCAAGATAATGAAGTGAACCTCTAAGGACCTCTTAAATGAAGTGTGGGCTCAAGCCCAAGAACGTTCAGCCTTAATAAAGCAAAGGCTTGCTCGATATTATTATCATAGGGTCTGGTCAAAATTGCTCTGAGTTGGTGACTTGGTCCTCTGAGGGCTTGAAGTGTCAGACCCAAGGGCGGCCATAAGAAAATTGTCTCCAAACTGGGAATGAACCTATTGCATGTCGAAGGTACTCAAGTCGGGCGCTTACGCACTGGAGACACCTTCTGGGGAATCGATCCCTAGGACTTTGAATGCAGAGAATCTTTGACGATATTATCAGTAGTATCTTGCCACAGGGCAAAATACTCCTTTTTTTGTCTCGTGGGGGGGTGGGCTCAGACTTTGCCCATTTTAAAGTAAGACTTAGGAATTTTTTTCAACTCTTAGAGTAGTATTCATGTAGTTAGTTGAATAAATGGGATGACATATTAGTCCCCAATGTACTTTCAATCTTTTGCCCAAGGAGTAAAGTCTTTCTTTGAGCGTGATTGCGTGATTATGGAACTTCTGCTCAAGCAAAATGGTCAACAAGGCCGTTTCTCATTTGTTTCTATGTTCTTAAGAATTGTGCATTCGTGTAGCTTGCCCGAGCAGCTTGTCTAAACGCATTGCCTAAGCAAGTTGCCCTATCAAAGCATTCGGCAATTTAACATAACTCTCAAGAGCTGGAAGACCTCTGATGGCACACCCCTCCCCACAGAAGAGATGCCTGAGGTGGCAAGGTAGTACACAAGTGTCGCCTAAAACGGTTTAACTTTGGTCCTAACCCGTGAAACAGCAAAACCTTTGTGGGAGTGTCTCCTCACCTTGTTTTGTTAATTTGAAACCTGGTCGAGTGTGACTGAGAGGTTTTTTTTTGCCAATCCTTAGCTGACAATAAGGGAAATATTGCAAAAGTGCACAAGCTTATAAAATGCAATTGCGTAAAATACCCCCCCCCCCCCCCGCGGGGAATAGTGAAAAGATACTTAATATTAAAACCCCTAAGGGGTACCAAAAGTACTGAAACAACAACGCTAAAAGATTACAAACCGAGAAAGAGAAAAAAATAGAGTACAGAAAAAGACAAGGTAGCTATTCTACAACGTGGGGGCATCTCCAAGCTGGACAAGTCTCCCCTTGGGAAATGGCATCCGCAGGTTCAGTGCAGGCAACAATCTCCTCCGATGGCCAGCCAAATTTAGGAACAACTATGTCATCCAAAGAGAGGTTAGGTACTTCTCAAGAGTTAGCTCTTTGACCTTTTGATGATGCTGAAAATGGTTCGATGCTACGTGGAGGTGCCACAAAGGATGCGGTCTGAGTCAGCTTCCAGGTAGGCAACGCGGGATACAGCAAGGACGGCGTAAGGGCCGAGGGCAAGGCTCCCCAGACAGGTCGTGAGGGCTGGCAGCGCTGCGCAGGCAGGGTGACGATGAACAGGACCGACAGTCTACAGTCCGTGACAAGGGTGCAGCGTCAAGGGTCCGGAGACGGGAGTCCAAGTGTGTTTCTCTCACTAGAATTCCAGAGAGAATGTCGTTTTAGAGAGAGAAAGTGAAAAGCTCAAATGAGAGAAAAGATCTTTAAAAAAGCTCCAAAGTCCACTATTTATAGGCAAAAATGTGCATGTGTCATAAGTTGACATGTGTCACCCCCTGGGAACGACACGTCGCCAGGGGGCCAAAGCACTGATCCTCCGTTGGGACTGCCGGTCCCTAAGTTCGTGCTGCCCTGCCCTTGCGACGTCTCTCTGCCTGTCTGAGGAGACTGATCATGCCGCGGTAGCATGGTCAGAGTAGCCCGTTGCCCCAGCCTCCAGTCCAAGCCCTTACTGAATCCCACAGGCCTGGCAGCGGTGGGGAAGACCCGACGCCCAGCTGCCAGGTGGACTAGGCAAGATGCCCTTCCGAAGACCTGCTCCCATCTCGGAGTGACCCGGGGGTCATAGTCCTTAGGGGTGCCGACGCGAGCCCCCAGTGCCAGAGCACGTAGGCCAGTCACGCAGGCACCCTGGCGGAGATAGTGTCCCGGGGGAGTCGCCTATCCCGCTGCGAAGGGTCCTCGTACCGGAGCACGGAGCGAAGTCCCCCTGGAATGAAGACAGCGATGGCTTTGAGGTTGTGAGCCCATCCCGTAAGTATATAACATGATTGCGGCGCATGGGGCGCGGTTGAGTGCGGGCGACGAGGGTCGCAGAGTGATGTCCGAGCAACAAGGGTCGTTGCGTGGATGGCGCGCGACCGTGAGCGACGGCTGTCATGGCGACAGAGCGGCCACAAGTGACGGTCATCGAGACTACGAGCGACGGTCATCGCGACGAAGGGGCACGGCCGAGAGCGACGGTCGTCGTGACGAAGGAGCACGGCCGAGAGCGACGGTCGTCGCGACTATGGCAGAGCGCGGCCGCGAGCGACGGTCGTCGTGACAACGGAGCACGGTCAAAGGTGACGGCGTCGGTCTTCAAGGCAGGTGGCCGACCCCCCAAGGGAGGCCGACCCATTGGGGTGGCCGACCCATTGGGGTGGCCGACCCCTTGGGGTGGCCGACCCCCAAGGTGGAAGGCACGCCGAGGTCGCTTCACGAGTGGTTCACGTGACTTGAGCATGCGTTGCTTTGACCGGCTCTCGAGCGTTGAAAAGTTGACCGCTGACTGGGTGATGTGTCGCGCAAAGTGGGTCCCTTAACGGGTCCTAGGGTGTGACCAGAATAGGGTATGAACACCTTTTGGAAACCTTGCTCGGAGATATCAAACCATCCTCTGTGCGCTTCCGCAACCATTCCTCTCTAGTCGTGCCCTCTAAAAATGCCTAAATAGCTTGGTCCCTAGCTTCATCTCTGGCCTTCTAAAATTTTTTGCATATTTTTTCCAAATGGCTGGTCTTGAAGAACAGCTCAATCTTCTCCACCTTCAGGTCCTTAATTTATTTTTCTAGGTCTTTACTCCTGGTCAGGCCCTTTCTCTTGCCATATTGAACCTCTCGTGCATCTAACTGTCATAGTAGTAGGCTTGAACAAAAGAAAGGGGAGAAAGTCACGCTAAAAATTCAAGTGCTAGGAAGGACTATTTATGAAAGGACTACTTATATTATAGGCGGCCTGAACATGAGCCATGAAGGATGTGTCATGAGTTTGTTCTCCAGAATCATCTTGTCATTGGGTAGAACCCGGTGAGTCAGATGTTGTGAGGAGATGTGCAAGCTTGGCATGCCAAAATCACCTCGTTTGATTGTCCATATAGGGCAAAAGATAGGATCTTTATCTATAGGGACGCTCTCTATCACAAGAGGAGGCGCCATGAGAACAAGTGCCCGGGGCTTCTTGGTAACAAGGGGCAAATCTTCGGCCACATTCTCCTTCCTTTTTCCCTTAGACGCTTTTTGCAACAGTTCCAAAAAACTGCCATTTCCTCCTTCGCTCTTGCTAGACATTTCTGCATGAGAAGGAAGAATTAATATGTGCAGTTCAAGTTTAACAAAAGTAGCAAGTAGAAGGATATTGTCTACAGAATCTACCTAAGCTTATGGTCTTAGGGGATGAAGTGCTAGTCGTGACCCTGAAGCTCTATCCCCTGAGCTTCCAAGAGTTCTTAAAATGGGGCTTGGAAGGATAAGCCCCCCATTCCGCAACTCTTGATCTGTAAGGGGGTTATGAATGCTAAGACCACCCCTCCACTTTATATGGTCAATAAGTTTCTTTATGAATGCGTCTGGGGCTAGGATGCTTTTCTTTTCAAAGTTCTTACAGAACCCATTTTATTTTTGGGGGAATTCTCATTTACCACTTGGTCGCTGCACGATGAATACCTGGAGTGCCAGCCTTTATTGGATTTAGGCCTTCCCTTAAGCACTCTAAGTTTGTTGTGGATGTAGTACCACCCAACACTTAAGCCACATTCCTCAGATAACATATCTCGAAGTAGAGTTTCATGAAGTCCTGGACTTCCACCTTGAATCCCGATATTTGTACAGGGTAGATTATGTCAACTAGCTTTCTCCATCCATTAGGAACGAGTTCGCTCGGTGCCATTAAGTAGTAATTGAAAAAAGGACAAGGGCAAAAGGATGCAACGAGAGCCTGTACCCTGACCTGATCTGGCCTTCATAAACACTAGTCTCCATATCTGATTTGTACCATAATTTGTAGGTTCTTGGATCACTGGAACCCGAACAAAAAATCCAGGGGGTAATGGAAACTCCACCAGTAGCTCTTCTATATGTTCCTTGGTCATTTTACACCTGTTTTCATTGGAGGTAAACCAGGTTTCTTTATATCATATTTCTCCTCAGCCTTACCTTTAATATCCCCTAGTGCATCCCTATGCAGGAACAAAGTTCTTGCTTGCGGGTTAGAGGTTCCTACCCTACTCCTAGAGGTTGAGGTGCCTAATTAGGAGGATCTACTCTTGAATTCACTTTCTAGGGGACTTTTTGTGGAACTACTTGATGACAACGAAGACATTTTGTAGTGAATAGCTAATAGAAAAACTACATAAACAAACTAAAAGCCGAACACAAAAATAAGAAAAGCAAATAGACTTACTTACTGAGAAGGAACTAAGCTTGACGAAAGTGAGGACCACGGGGCAAATGAAGCCTGTGGGTCTAATCTAAGAATTTGGCTTGGATAACCACCCCTAATTTGGTAGCAAACATTCATTGTACTTGTGTAGCACAATTTCCAATATGAAACATTTTGAAATCCTCTCTAGTAACTGCCCCTGATTTGGTGGCAAACATTCATGCACCCGCGTGGCACGGTTTTTACTATGGCAAAAGTTAAAATTTTCACCTGTTAGCCTTTTGCCACGTGTCAGAAAGGAAAAGAGATGAGGAAGACGCTCAAGCACCTTGTCTCAAGGCTCGGCATCAGAATAGGATACCCAAGTAGTTCGTCCGAGCAGGTGCTCAAGCACATTGTCTCAAGGTTGGCATCTGAACAGGATGCCAAAGTAGGGTGCTCAAGCACCTTGTCTCGAGGCTCAGGATCCGAACAAGATGCCCGAGTAAGCTGCCCAAGAAACTCGGCTGAGCTGGGTGCTCAAGCATCGTGTCTCGAGGCTCGCCTTCCAAACATGATGCCCGAACAGCTCCCCGTATGGCTCGCCGAAGCAGATCTCCTAAGCAGTGTGCCCTTAGAGATCGCTTGTGCAGCTCGCGCAACCAGATCTCCCGAACAGCATGCCTACGCACTCGCCGGAGCAGAGCTCCCTCGTAGCTCGTCCAAAGTACCATTCCCACACAGAGCATCCATACAGCAAGCTTGGGTGAAACAATTCGAACAACTTGCAAGACAGGACTAGCCCTAATTCTCAAATGTGGTATTCTAGATGCATCATTCCTACTTGCTTCTTCTTTCATTCTGTGCTTTTGTCTGCTTTGAAAGAACAGCCAAAAGCCGGGGGCATTATGATGGCTAAAAATATTCGCCTAATAGGATAGTGACATATGGCAAGATTAACTCATGGTCAACCTAGTCAATCCCAGATTTGGGGGTTACCATATTGATAGAATCAGAATCCTAAAAGGATACTGATGTTATCAGGACGGGATTGTGACAAGATTACTAAGGATCCTAGCATGATCCGAATTGATCTAATCCAAGGCCCATCTGTCAAGACACGCAAGCCTACCAGGAATCTTCAGCCTTCACCTATATAAAGGGAACTACCCCATGTATGCAGGAAATTACACACAGACACACATCGTGAATTTTGTTATTCAGAGTTCTACCCTTGTAGCTGTGCTCTGACTTTGGCATCGTAGTCTCCTCTGCCAGAACCTCACCTGACGGTCACTCCCTATTCTATTTTGTAGGTCTACTCCCCGGTCGTGGTTCCAGATCAAGCTTTTAGCAGCGACAGCAACGCCATTCAAACTTTTAAGGACAAATGATTGTAGATTTTACAATGATCATGTTTATGCATGACATTTCCTACAAACTATCAATCTAATTTATTCAAGGATATTAAGTATACATCGCGGAACAGATTATTAACATGTTATCCGTATTTTTATTAAGGGAGAACACCATTACGAATGAAAGTTTTAGTGATTACCTGACATCACGTCATCTGGTTACATGGTGTTAGACAACCACTAATGTTACATCAATTGAACAAGTTTAGTAAGTTGTCAACCAACTATCCACCTGGATTGTAAGTCTGACCACTACTAGTCGTGATTTGAAAATGAAAATGCAAAAAAAAAAAAAAAATACAAAACCCACATGTCTCTCACTTTATCCCATCCTGCTTCTCTGCCTCCTATCAAAACAATTTAGATCCATCATATCCATAACCGTCCATACGCAATGTCCTTCTATTTTGGAGTTGTTAACCCTACAGTTATTTAACATAAACTTATAAGCGGTTTTTATGATAACAAACATTGATGATGATGTTATCTAATACGCATTTGAGTTTATGAATCTTTAGGTGCAAATCTTGTACTAATGCAACGGGCATTAGTTGATTAAATATGGATCATGTGGTAGCATAAAAAAAATTAATGGAATGCTTTAAACATCTTTGAGGTCAAATTTTAATGCTTTTATCGTTCTTTATCTTGTAACTAGACTTATTGAGTTGATTGTATTAATGACTGTGGCTTAGAAATCAACCATAGATTTCCTTTGCATGCATAAACAGTTATATATAGAAAAACAGATAAAATATATTTTATGGCCAATAGCATTGACTGCATTAGATTAATAAGTCGACTGCAATATGGTAGAAGGCAAATACATATGAGTGTGCAATACGACAGTAGGCCAATTCAGTTGAGCACTGGAGTACAGTCAACTGTATTTTTGGATTTTCAAATTTCTAGGGCTAGTTTGGGGGAGTACTCTCGACCCCCATTGGTAATTGGTAATACAGTCGACAACATTTACTATTTTGGTGCCTTTAGTTTGGCATCTACTTCAAAACGGCTATATTTATCTCACAACTACATAAATTGGTTTTCGGCGTTGATTTCACCATCTTATTCTAAGCCATTATTTCTTGTAAATACATTAAAGGTCAAGCATTTCATTTCTTCAATCTCATGATTTTATATCACTAAGAAAGCATCTTTCTGGGCAAACAATTATTAAGGGTGAGTATTCTACCCTTCAATTCTTTCATCTTTCTATTGTACTAGAGCTTCATTTGAGGATTTTTTTTTCACATAGTTGATCTTTGTAAAAGGATTTTGATTAAAGCTTGGGCTTTTCAAGTGTTTGTAAGTTTTGTGGATTGAAGGCTTGTACTCGGTGTGGGGATATTACCAAGTGTTTGTAGGGTTTTGATTTTGACCTGAAAAAAGATTGTTACTGGTGGATTCCAGTTCTCTCACAAAGAGGTAGATAAACGCTTGAGAGTAGTACAAGATGAACCATTTAAATCTATTTGTCAAGTATATCTAGCTCAATATCTTTGCCTATTGCTCTATAATTGTTTGAGATTATGTAGTCAGCATATTGATTGAGCTTGCTTACTTATTTGATTTGATCAAGGTACATGTTTGTTATTAGCTTAAATCGCTAATTAATTTCAGAAAACCCATTCAATCCCCATCCCCCACCTCTCCTAGAGTTGCTTTGTAGGATTCAGACACCAACTCCACCACCAATAACATAAAAAGATCTGCCTTCTCCACCTTCGTTTCGTGTCACCTCTCTACCCACTACTGCACCACCCGGGCCTTACAATTGGCCGTCCAAACATCGATGGTGTCCATCCCACCTTCAAGATGTACTGCCAGTGAAACCTTTTCTAGCAACACTCACCACTACTGCTATTTTTAGCGACGTAGTTGCTAAATTTGGCCAACTTTTCCACTTTTTTTATTTTTTTAAATGCGTGGAATTTTTCTATCTCATTCTTAAAAACCCAATTTTCTCAATCTAATGGAGTCAATAGTAATGGAATAGACAAAAATAGACCTTGGGTTGTGGTATACTTGAATTTTGTTTTGCGTATGGTCCAATCCTCCTCTCTAAGTTCCCCTAAATCAGTTCCAATTTTCTAATAGTGGAAATGGTGATGAACTCTGCCTACATGAATAAGGATCAAATGAATGATTAAACCTGAAAATGCTCATTGATAGCAATTCATTTCATTTGTCAGAAATAATTGCGCCACTCTGGCTACCGCAGTGATTCTCGACAGAGATGATTGCCTAAGTGCTTTGCCACGGAAAACATATGGGATATGGTAGGAAGGAGAATGGCAAGAATAGAAGAGGTATGAAACTAAAGGATGAGAGAGAAGACATAGAAAAGTAATCAACGAAACATTTTGTAAAACTGGAAGGTGCTCTTAAAATGCAAATTTGACTTTCTAGGCTTCTACACTAACCATGGTTAATATTTACTATCCAACTAGATAGTTGGTCCAAATCTCCCAAGCACACTTAGTTGGTACAATTTTACTGGTAGTCTAAAATCACATAAAGCAATGATTGGTGTTAGACAATCACTAAATATTTTCTCCTTCTAATGATAGATTTTTTGAACTTCCATCATTATATACCATGTATTACATTTCACCTTCTTTCCATCAACGGTTAATAAAATGGTAAAAACGGTATTTTATAAGTTAGTGACTTTTTTCTCATATTCTCACCACCTCTCCACAAAATAACGGCAAGTTATTAGTTGGTTACAATTTCAGTTCCCTCAATTCTCAATCCCTACATCAATGTCCTCACTTTTTCATATCAAAATTACTACGTCACTGTCCTCATATTTTCATTACCAAAATTACTTCCATCTTCCATTTGCAGTTTGTACGGTGGATGGTAGCAGTAAAGAGTAAATCCAATGCAATGTGACATCATCTTTCTTCTACTATTACGTGTCTATATTATCAACCTTTAATATCATATTACACACGCATCACATATGCTCACAATTACTAGTATATTTATTTCTTCCGTCTTCTTGATAGAGCAGTGTTTAGAGATTTATGATATATATATATATATATATATATATATGTATGTATATGTATGAGGGTGTACTCAATGTGTCCGAGCCTGCTCAACCGATGATTTAGAAATGATAACTTGGGACAGACGTAAAGCTAAACAAATTGCCTCAAGGTTATGAGCCTTGCGAGCTACCAAACTGCTCTCCCTATGTGACACATGTGCTAAAATGGCCGTCACCTTGACGTGGTGGAAGTCATCAGTTCGACTGGAGTTCGATCTCTTTTCCATTTCCATTCAGGACCTTTCCTCTCCTCAGCCGAGACCCACCAAGGCACGAAAGCCTGGGCCAGTTGTGGGCTAGCTGGGATTCGAACCCCAACACCGTGGTTCGGAAGGTGCAATTGGATCACTTCCTTTTCAAGGAGAGCTAATGCTTGTTGGGTATTTTGGTTGTGATAGCATCTACGTACTATTTTAGGAATATCAATGAACTCGATTATTGCAATTGCTCTAACTCCAAGAACTTCTTCATAGTGGCTCCCTTCCATGCCTCATTTCATAGGGAACCTCAAAGTTGGAGTCGGCAGCTTTCCTAGGGTTCCCTCTTCTGTGATCCCTAGGGAAGAGGATCGAGTTGGCCCGGACACTGGTGGTGCATGGTTGTCGTGCAACTCGCATGCATGAAGTCGGAATCGCTAGTAATTGTTGGTCAGCCATACGACAATGAATTCGTTCTCAGGCTTTAGTCGAAGATATAATTTCTTGAAACTGTGGTCTATTAGTTTTTAAATAAGTACGTAACTAAACAAGAATCCGGTCGTACGTCGTGAAAGTAACTCAACATCATACAAGACTAGACTTGAAATAAATAAGTGGTTTTCAGATGGAAAAGATTAGCATTTATAAGGCTCCAAAGATAACCCAATATTCCTCCATACATGTCCATCAACCATAGAGAATAGTCAGACAGATCCAGTAGAGGAGAGTGAAGGCCATGGCCTCCCCAAGAATTTAGAAATTATTTATGGAAGGATTTGCATGGCAGCCCTAATTTATTGGAAAGACTTTTCATGTAGGATTTACACTGCGCAAATTTATGGTCTTAAAATTCTGTTAGATTAGATTTAAGTTTGAGGAATTTTAGCAATCAATCATGGCAAAAATACCTGCTGTGAGATCTTCTGCTTTGCTGAATAGAAAGATCCAAGTTTAAGCATAGACAAACATTTCTGGACTTCAGAAAATCTTTGTTTTATACACTAGTCATCTCCACTTTTGGAAGGAGGAGTAGAATCTTGGGGAGCATGTCAATCAATCCTCAAAGACTATTCGACATTATACCACCTTAGCTGTCGTAAAGAATGAAGAAAAAGTTTTAGCCGCAGCCTGGAAGAGCCTACTGCAATCTAAACCTAATGAGAGTGCAGCAAGCAGCCTAAACAAAACTTTGAAGAAACGAAAGCACAGCAGGGATCTAGATAGGAAACATCAAGTTTTGGTACTTTGATATTCTCGGCTCAAGGAGATTCAGTGGTCCTGCAACCATAGGAGTCTATTGCCAATGATGCTGCAGTTAACAAGTTACATGTACGACAAGGCACCCAATATGGAAGATGGAGACCTCGACCTTGTCTTTTCGGCGACACTAAAGGCCATATTTAGAGAAGTTCAAATGTTAGCGTGATACACATGCTCGTGTTTTATGCATATAATATTGGACTATGTTTCCATATTTTCTTGTTTCCTTTCCTAAACCACACCAATTTCATTGAAGCTCAGTTACATTGAAGTTTTTCCAGAGGATTTCGTGGATGGCGGCAAGCAATTGCTAAATGAGATATTGCTTGATTAATTTGGTTAACCATGTGGGTGACGATCAAAACCAAAACCCATTAAATCCCCCCACTTAAAAGCCATCCAAAACCACCCATTTGCTAATTGGGTCATTTTGGGTCTGGTGTTTTTATAACTCAACAACCCGCAGGTTTAAATGGGTTGTAAGTGGTTGCCGATTCGATTTTTTCAGTTAACACACTTCACGACGGAAATCAGCTATGCCCCAAAGACGGACGAACCATCGCCAGTTGTGAGCACCTTCTGTCGTCGTCGCGATGACTGTGTTGTTATCGTCGTCACTGTTATTGTTATATGAAAGGATAGCAGACTTTCATCTTGGTCTAACAGGGTTGGATCAAGGTTGGTTGTGGAAAAAAAATTGGTGGGTTTCCGTTTTAGGGTGGGCGTGGTGGTTGGTCAAGAGGGTGAGAGAGAAAAAGAAGTGTAGAGAGAATAAGGAGAGAGAGCAAAGGTTAAATTGTGGGTACGGCGAGTGGCTATTGATTTTGCTCTATGAAATGGGTTTTTTTTTTTGTACCAAAAAAAATGGTTTTTTTTTGTTAATAGGAGCAATATATTAATATACGGAAAGCCGTCCCGATTGGCAAAAGGTTACAGTAAACAGAATAGAAAATGAAATAGAGAGCTAAAAATTGGGCACATTTACAAAGTTAGATCTTAGGTATCTATTCCCATTGTGGGCTAAGACTTACAAAGTTAGATCTTAGGTATCTATTCCCATTGTGAGCTAGGACATACGTACGTCGGCTCCAGCCTTCCATGCAAAAGTGGTAAGGCCAGCAACTTCAGTCAACCGTTTGCTTCCCAATAAGATTCTCCAAAAGTAAATATAGGAGCTGGCGTGGCATATCATACATGACAGGAGCAACTGTAGCACAAATGTTCTCCTTCTCGGTCATCTGTACAACTAAACGCCTATCATTAATATAGACACTGACGTGCTGCAATTGTTGTTTAGCCCATAAAATAGTTTTCAGAACGGCTAGTGCTTGCGCATTAAAAAAAGGTTCTTGCAAGTAACATGATAGTACTAGAGAATTTAGACGGTTTCCTAGGGATTTAGATATGCAAATTCCTAGTCTTGAAGGTGGTTGCGTTTGGGTTTTGATAAAAGATGAAGTGGAGAGAGTGGATTATCAAATGGATAAACCCAACTCAATAAGGAATGACCCAATTGACCCACAACTAAATGGATCAAATAGATAAGTCACCCGTTATACCCAACCCATTAAATATTCATCCAAACCCAACTCACCCACCCGTTTTGGCACCCCTAGTTAACCATGTTGCATTCGTTATTCACGCAAACTCCATTAAAGACTGCTATTGCAGTCCCAGCTTCTGCGGAAGCAGCCAATACTCAATGTGGGAAAGATTGATATCAAACAACATTATCAACTATCAAGCAAAGCATTTTGGAAACTTGATCAACATTTTCAAAATTTCAACAATCACTCACAACTCATGTTAGGATTCTGCCTATAATCCAATCCAGATGTAAAAGCCAGGAAGCAGAAAAGCCAACCACCGTAAGATAGCGCCAAGCATGGATGAACAATATTAAAGAACAGTGTCCTTGGCCCCAAGGAATAAAGGGTCTGGCAGTCAAAAATGAACCATCATTGGAGAGTACAACTCAGCCGAGAAAAAATAAGGCAGGCTTTAGCATTAAAACCAGTCACTTCAAGGTACAACAGTAAGAGCACACTTCTAGAAACCCAACTACGAGCCACACTAAGATAAACTAAATGATGCCTTCATCGCCTTCGCATTCCTCGTCCATGACCACCACGGAAAGCAGCTCCACCACGCCCTCTCCCCATGGCACTGGCAGCAGCCTCTCCCTGTGCGCTCTCAGACTGCATTAACAGTCAACAGAAACCATTAACAGCTAAAAGTCACCATGTACTAATGTGCAAGGTACCCAACAAGAAAACTGCAAAACGCCAAGACAATAGATAACAGCGAATGCCAAGGTCAGGGAGGGGGCTTAAAGCTTAAAGCATCAAAATGCAAGAGTTGGGTTTAGAATGTTTATGAACTATGATCACACACGTTTGAGTTCAGTCAACTGCCAGAGTGAGGCTAAGACACTTCTTACTGTAATCACACACAGTTGATTAAAATTGTTGGGAGTGCGTTCAAGTGTTTTGACTAAAAAATTCCCAAGGTGATTCATAACTTAACAATAGTATACCCTTGCATGGGAGGAAATGAAAAGGACAAACGATGGCCATAATGAAATCCTTTCTTACTTCAATGGAACTTTTGAGTCTTCAAAAGCTTAAAATTGTATAAAAGTCGTGCAGCTTTACATGATGGTACATTATACTTGGCTATCCCGTCACTAATTTGGAGCTTGGGTGCCAAAGGATATCTAGGAATTCCAGGGTGGAAATATTTTCTTGACTTGGAGAATAATACTTAAGACAGCCCACATTACCTTTGGATTTTTTACTGTCTCATCCACACTTAGGATAAGGCAAGCTGCCTCAGTAGCAGCATTTATAGCATTGATCTGTAATAAATGATTTAGGTCAGTTTCCACCATAATTAGCAACATCAGCAGATAAATTTATTTCGAAAAAACAAAACCTAGTGGACAAAGTGAGAATGTACCTTTACAACGGCTGGCTCCCACACAAAGTTTGCAAATGAATCAGCAATTCCACCAGTGTTTATATCCACCCCATAGAGTGCTCCCTCACCTATTCATAACGTTTGGACATTAGTAAACAATAACAACCAGCTAAACACAACCATCTGCTTATCAAGTCATCTCCACCAACAAAAAGGTCCACAGTATAGGTGATGGATGAAACTACATTTCACTCTACAGATTGCACAGAAGCTGTCAAGAATAAGAAATGTAGATAGCAGCTAACCAGAATGAAGTGCATGTTTCTGTCTCAATTTGTTCAGCACGTCAGTTGCATCAAATCCAGCATTATCACAAAGTTGGCGCGGGATAACCTGTATAATCCGCGGTGCAATACAAAATTAGAACTCATTGTAGCAACCAATACTCCTACTCTCCTCCTAGAAGATCAAAGAGATTTGTTGAAAAATAACCACACCTAAATCCACAAGCACATCTTTGTCGTCCATTAAAGGAGAGGAGACCAAAATATAAGCTCATAACCACACTTCAGAAGATTCCGAGAATCTTAATTACTTTATACACTACTAACAAAGTATAACAGATAAGATCACTCCATGAAGAGTACTGGGATCTAAACCGTAAACTGTTAGCAAATAGGTTGGTCGAAGTAGATTAGGCATTACATGCAAGTGTTTGGTTGCAATTTGCTAAAAGAGCAGCCAAGTGCCCAAGGTCCCCTCGTGCAGTCTAGGAATGGTTTATATTACGTAACCCCCCCCCCCCCCCAACCCACCCACCCCCCACCCAACCACCCACCAAAAAAAAAACCCCAAAACACCACCAAAGCACCAATTGGCTTGCTAGAGCATACATTCTGTGACATATTAGTAATTCAACAGGTACTTGCATGAACAACTCCTCTCGAGGAACAGCCTCTGAAAGCAGATATGAGATCATAAGCAGCAACGGATGATAATAATTAATTTCAGGCATGAGACAACACACTTAGATTTCTTAGTTTCTAAGACCTGTATTCTTAATTCAACGACATGAGACAGCACACCTAGATTTATTAGTTTCCAAGACCAGTATGGAGTATGGTAACGAGGTGAGTTATTAAGCAACTAAAAATGGAAGAGAAAAAGTTAGGTTTAGAAGCAATGATATTCAAGCCAAGGACTATAGAATATGTTTGCACCAACACATAAGAAAACAGTAAAAGACAAAACAATTGGATGGCATGGCAGGAATTGATTTTCCTAACATCAAAATAATTTCATTATAAGTAATCTTGGGCAGGGGAAGCAACTTTTAAACGTGATCCTCATTCATATGGCACAACATCTACAAAGATGTATTAAGAACAACTTATTACTTTTACTTGTTAACATTGACTACTTGTTCAACACATGCACCATAACTAACACAAATGTAAACGGTTAGAATGGGTACAGTGCTTTTATCAAATTATTGTGAGTAGCCTATCACTTTTGCAGACTCCACGCCCAAGTCAATGATCATTATCGTCTTACAAAACAAGAATGGTATCAGCCTATGAATGACTGGAGGTACTAAACCAAGACTAATCAGGCCAAATTCCCTCAGAGAGTGTAATTTTCCATGAAGAAAACCATCTGTCTGCCTGCTACATTTTGACAGAAAAAGCTTTTACCTTTTCTTCCCTGTTTGTGAAACAAATATCTAGAGAAAACACCAAAAGAGAGTGAGGACCTGATGCATAAGAGGATAAACTAAAATACCTATCTAGATTCATCCTGATTCGATCCCAAAAACAGGGATTTGCAAGGGCCCTATGAGCAACAGACAGGAAGCAATTTTAAGCTACCTCAGATTCACCTCAAACTACCTCACACCAAACACTCTAAAGAAGACATAAGGGTTTGGCATCACGTAATTCTATTCCTGATTTTGTAGAGGGACCAGCTAAAACCTTCGTATGTACATCAACTGGTAAAAGTTGGTTGCAAATTAGGCAAAATAGAGCAGCCTTTTCTCATTTTCGCCAATTCAGAACACAAATAAGGCACTTTTCATATTTAAATCCATGCCTGGAATAATGAAACGACATGTGGCCTCAAGAAGAAATCATAAACTTCCAATAACATTTGCAGAAACACTTGACTTTGAATATCTATCAAGTATAGCAAACATCTGATCATGTGAGTTCACTAATAAAGTTCAGACCATTAATAATACTGCACAAGTACATAAGAAAGAACATAGCAGCAGCCTTCCTAATACAAGCATCCTTTAATGGTACCACGCGACGGCAAGAAAGAATACGCGTGCAGATGTAGACAACTAAACATTTTGAGGCACTAGTAAATCTTGTTCACTGAAAGCAAGAACCTCAATAAAAACCAACCTCAAGAGCTTTTGCATAGGAGTTGATAAATAGCTGTGACTTCCCAGCTATTGTACGTGCATGTTGCCTCAGATATCGGCTTATCTCCATCTGCAATCAAGATGAACATGGTAATTATCGACGTATTACATGTGCTGAACCCTCGACAACCACTGTTTAAAAGGTAATAAAAAACCCATACATCTATTGCACCACCACCAGCAACTACAGTAGAGTTCTTCATGGCTCTCCTCACGATCATAATTGCATCATGTAAACTTCGTTCAGCTTCCTCAATAAACTAATAGACAATGAAGACATAACATCAGCGGCACGAAGTTACGTACAAATGACACCATGCATCATTGCAGTATAGACAAACCTGATCAGCTCCACCGCGTAATACAATAGTGGCAGTCTGTCCTGATGGACATCCACTAAATATATTAAACCGCTCATTTCCAACTTGCCTCTCCTCAAATAGCTCACAAGAACCGAGGACCTAGTTTGCATACAAAAGCTGGACAACATCAGATATATCAAAGAAACAAAATAGAGATTTATCTGTCAAGGCAATGAAATCTAACAGTGCTGATTACACAAAATCTTCAGTTTTTATGGTTGAAAATTAAATGCTTATGGTGAAGAAACCTCGTCAATAACATTATTGACGGATGTCTGTACAGTTCCACCAGTTGCAGCTGAAACCCGATGCAGATCTTCTTCGGTAACACGACCAGCACAAAATATGTCTCGATCTGCAAAGTACTGATCACATGATCAGAAGAAAATAATTTGTTAGTGAGGTACAAGATACAACACAAGACTCACCAATCTACTACTAATTTCCTGCTTAAAGAACCGTAGATATCAATCTTGCACGCTCATTATAAAGCAATAAAGCAAAGTCTGCAATGCCAATCCTGAACTAAACTCCACATGTAAACATACCTGCCAACGTATGTAGCATAATAGCACTCAATAGAAGAAAAAGAAAGAAATAAAGCAAAGCCGCAATTCCTTCACCTTAGGATACGTCTTTTACAAGGTTCGATCTAAGGGACAGATCCTCATTTAAAATTATGAAATAATAAATCACATCCAGAATCTAACCACGAAATCACCAATTTACGAACTAAATGACAACGCAAAAATACATGTGAGTGAACTAACATTCTGAGATAAGATGATATATAGGTTACTGAAGTTAAATGCAGCTTGTTCAGCTAAACATCAGAAGTCAGCACCTGTGTAGCTAGATCACCAATAGCCAGCCGCGAGAGAACAATTTTTGCACCACTCTTCACACATTTATCCAATTTATCGTATATTATGTTCCACTCTGCATCAACTATTGACTGATATTGCAGTGGATCTGAAAGTCTGTCACAGGGGAAAAAACAGTAAGGTATGTTATGCACTTGTAAGAAATTTGTATTCTAAATTATAGCCCAGTGGATTTACCTGATCTCCGCATTTTCTTTTTCTGACTTTAGTTCCAATTCAATGTTTAGTAAAAGAATCTTGGGATTTACAAACTTCTTTGGTTGCTGTTCAAAACCCGCATATGAAAATGTCTTTTTGAAAGCAACGCCATTTACGAGGAAGGAGTCTCGCATGTTACCACCAGGGACCTATGAAAGAAACACAATATTTAGAATCTAAAATCCCAGACACAGAAAAAGATGAAGATAGAGATCAAGAGGCAAAACCTACGAGTGCGTTTTGCGTAGGCAAATGCTTGTACTAAGTCAATGTGCCAACATAAATTAACTCGCAGACAAATAAGAATGAATTATTGCACATATAAGGACTTATGAGAAAAGATATCTAGGTTTGGCTTGAACTTCAGAAAACATCTGAAACAGAACCGGATTCACCCTTGCTGAATAGCATTACCTTATTCACTTCCCATTTAGCATCACATCACAGCTTGAACCATAGCACATAGATTCTTGCCCATTGCACCTTTTCCCAGCATTCCCATCAGCATCACATGCTGATTGCATTCATAGACTATTAAAGGACATAGGGCTGCCATTCTGGTCTTCCCATGTATGAAACTGCAAGGATGTGGGAAAAGCACCCCACAGTCCATATAGAAACTGCCTTAATCTTTCCGATATGTATTGGAAGCTATAGAAAAAGAAAGGAACATTTTGGTATTTCAAGTTTACCGATAGCGGCATTTTAGCAAACCATTTCAAACACAATTCTCAAAGTCATAGAAACATTTAGCTAAATGAATATCTGCAAGATGATAGACTCCTTACACTCCCAAAGGTATTTTGGTTGCAGTTTCCAAGCAATCCTAGTTCTGTTTCTGCACCTCGTAAGATTGACCACACCCACTCATAACATCGAGTGGATAAATGATTAGACGAAGTGGCGAGGTCCATTTTTCATATGTAGATCTTAATGAAGCCATTTTGGATTAGAACTGCATTTCGTTTCAGGCAGGAAGGAGTTTTGATAGAATACGTCTTGTTTATCTCCATATCATGCCCGGCATACCTAATGCAATGCCAACATTTTTAAAAATGACAAAATGCACGAATAACTATCCAATGAAAAACATTGACGAGGATTTTAGCATTTTTTCAATAGGATTCCTCGCTTTCCAGCTTCCATTGAAGTATTATTACCAGCCAAAAACTGTCTTTTAATGCCAAAAGTACCAATAACGTTTCTCATGCCATATCCCTGTCTTTCGAGTGGAGGGACTTGGTTAATTATACATACTCATATGCTTAATACTTGATGAAGCCAACAAGTACCGTGAACATGCTTACAATCACATACAGGACCTGCCTTTTTCATCTTGCAATTGATATCGATATCGCAGAGTGTTGTTAGGATATCAAGCCGTGATCAAATGATATTAGCATGGTATCTCCTGATTCTGTTCAAGAGCAAGCTTTGTTAGTTTTACCTCCCCATGCAATGTTTATTAGCTTTAAATTAGAAGTCCGCGTACAGAATCTTGCAATAAACACTCTTCATTATCTGCTTAGCCTCATATTAGAGAATTATGCCAACTAAAGGACGAAAGGGCAAAATCTTATGGCCCGTCACAAAGACTAGACTAGAGAAACCCCACCACCCCTACAGAATATCAAAAAGGTTTTAGACGCTTTCCAGATTAATGCGATAGAACCACCATTTGAGCCTTCGCCTTCTACATACCACAAAGGATGCATTTCATCCCCCTACAACATATCTACTGGTTCCATCACTTGGGGCCCACAATTACGCAGAGCCCAATTGAAAAGCCCGTCCCAAGTCAAAGGATACTTCAAACTGAAATTCAAGGTGAATCTTGTTGTCACCAACCTCCTTACTCAGATGTTGTAGATGATGGAATACTGATATCTTAGACAGGCATTATTAGTAAATAGCTGGTGTTGTAAATGTGAGGTGTGTATTAGGATATAACACTCAGATGTAAATTTTTGGGTTGGTAATAAAATTGACTTTCATCCAAAAAAAAACTCCTTACTCTCCCCTGTGTCTCAATTGACGTCCCTCTTCTCAAAGATTGAGGGATATATATGTTTACAATCTCATGTCCCGCCTGCCCGCAGTCTGAAACACCCAGCTACAACCCCCCACCATTACCCATCGCCTTCTAGATTAATGCAATAGAACCACTAGTTGAACCATTGCCTTCTACATTACACACAGAATGAATCTAATCCCTCTACAGCATATTTACTGGTTCCATCACTTGCGGCCCACAATTATCAGAGCCCAATTGAAAACCCCGTCCCAAGTCAAAGGATACTTCAAGCTGAAATTCGAGGTGAATCTTGTTGTCACGGACCCCCCAACTCTCCTTGTGTGTCAATTTACGTCCCTCTTCTCAAAGATTGACGGACATATATGCTTACAATCCCAAGTCTTAACTGGCTGCAGTGTGAAACACCCAGCTACCCCCCCCCCAAACAACCATTTCTTTGTACAACCCACTTGTCGAGGAGAGGTAATTGGACAGTGGTGTTCGTTCAGTTGGTTTGCATAACCATAATGTCTGAATGTCCTAAACTACCCTCAAGATAAACCCTTACGGACAATAAAGTCCAGTTCTTTGCTGCATGATTCTCTACTTCTAGTGATGCTCTCGGTCCTGAACGTCACACCTGAAATTCACCTGCTGCTGCTCCCGGTCCCACGACAAAACCAGTATACTAGTGGCCCTCCACGGTCTGGAACCTTGAATCAGCTCCCGCTCCCTCCCACACATACTGCAACTAAAGGGTACACTCTAGAGACTAATGTTGTTTGAAGGGCTGCATAGATTAAATGGAGTATGAGACTTGATATTAAACTTTCAAGTCTTCCACTCCAATTATATCCTAATGAATTAACACTTTGCAACAATTCTTGCTGCAATGTAGCAACCTACGGATTTAGAGAAGCTCGGTACTACTAAAATTCAGGGAACTTAAATTCTTAGACAGTTTGAAGGAAAGAAAACCGACGATATGGTTTAGATCGCCCACTTTATGTTGCAAGGCACAAGTATAGTTCATGCGTACAGACATATCTAACTTGTGAGTAATCCCAATCCAAATAGATGTAGATACTAACGCATACTGACAGTAGTAAAACTGCAGGAAAGTCAAAAGAATGTCGAGCACCATTCTCTATCATCCAAAAACTGTGACTCTCTGGATTAAGTAATACAGGAAAACACTGTAAAAATTTAATTCATTGGTTACAAGTTTTAGGTCTTACCACAAAAAAGATATATGATCAAAACCCTTTTTATCTAAAATATAACCACATATGATAGCTGGACAAGCAAAGAAAGATGCAAAGAAATTCCAAGTTCAGTGACAAACACCTACCTTCTTTATCCCGATCATATTTAGCCTATCATCATTCCCAATTGCAAGGACAGCATCAACAACCATCGTTGCAAAGAACTCCTTCTCTCCACCTATGAGCTTTGAAGAGAGTGTCGTAGCCGCACATTTAGCTAGCAAACTTCTCTTTTCTTCTAGACTTTTTCCCTCTATACTAACAGCTAATTCTTTGATCTTCTCGATTGCCTATTGTATGCGAAAAATGTATAAGCCACATGAGGATAAAGCCCAACACAAACCAAAATCAGGAAGCCCAGGAAAACATGTAGAATTACAAACCAAATAAGATGCTGCCCGATAGCTCCGTATAAGATTCTGTGGGTGGACCCCATCCTCAATAAAAGGCTTTGCCTCCTTCAAAAACTCTCCAGCAAGAAGGACCACTGTAGTAGTTCCATCACCTACCTGTAAAATACCCACAAAGCAGGACAATGTCCATTAGCATTGAAGAATGAATCTACCAAAAAAAAAAAAAAATGCAGTCACCAATAAGAATCCTGTTCAGACTACAAGAAAAATAGGGCTCAGAAGCATATGATTTACTCGGTAACACTTAAAACTTCCAACAAGCAGCATAAGTTCTTGAAAATGGTCTGCAGAGTTCCATGCAGAACCCTTCAATCTGTCTTTCACTCAAAGTGCAACGCCAAACTCTCAAACATGCACTGTAAACAATTTAACTGTAGTCTATTTAAAGCTCACAACAAAAGAATAGACACTTTATCCCATTAAGACTCTTAAGCTTTTGAAATTCACTATCAAAATTCCGCTCAACCGATGGCTAAACATGAAGAATCGCAACAGTGCCAACATCACTTCTTGAATGAAAGACAAATTTACATACCCTCGTATAGGGGATTGATAGTATCAAATCCTTCTTCAGTCTAGCCTCTTCCTCTTTGTAGCTACAGATTTAGAAAATGTCAATAATGAATGCCACACAAAGCCTTTTGGAGTGGACTAGTCCAAACTAGGATAGGTATTAACATCACTAGGGTTTGTATTATCATCAGCTCTCGTATATTGCTTCAAACAAAGACCCAAGCAGACACCGGCCACGTTTCATCCTTGAATCTAGAAAGAAGGTCGGTCCCTCTTTTGTCTCGAGTCTTTTCTGAACTCAGCAAACTCCAGTCAAAGACGAAGCCCTAACCTTCAGTCAAGGATATGCCCTTCTTTAGTTTCTAATAAAGGCATTAACCCCCAAAAAGCGTCCAGCGTGCCCAAAATATAACCAGAACATTGTATTTTTGTTCCTGAAACCTTAGCTGCAGGACTCTCGTAGGTAGGCCACGGATCTCACTGAGATTCTCAAATTTGCGCTCCCAACTTGGGAGGTTTTCGGGAGCACAATCCCGGCGAGTCGGGATCGCGAATTTAAATAGCCTCAGACTCTTCCCTCTTGCTGGCACAAATTTGTTACTGTCATCGTTAATTTAGGTTTAGGGTATTACCAGAGAAAGAGGAAGACAAAGCAGACCGCGCGCTGGACTAGAAAAAAGCCAAGTTGTTCTTGGTTCCCATATTCACTAGAGCCGGTCACTTCACTGGGAAGCACAGAACACATGGGAGTGGGTCTTTCGTAGTCCATTTGTCAAACAACGAATGGATGTGGGGTGACCACATCAGGCCGTTGTATGACCGATCTATCAGTCAAAAAGCATTGCACGAGTACTTCAGACATGTTATTAGATTTTCTGCCGAAGGAAAACATAGCGCAGTCTGGTGTTATAATATTAAACAAACGATGATGCGTTTGTGAATGTGTGTGTGCATAAAATATGCATATAATGTACATAACATGAACCGTTAATTGCATAAAAATATAAATTTCACTTATTCAGCTAAACTGGTCCCAAATAGGATTATTCTAGGTGCTTATGATCCCCCGTCTCGCCTCCGCTCCGCTCTATGCAACTAAGCCCAACACCAAAACTTGATACCCATCCCGAACCAGTACCTGATATGCACCCAAGAATGTAATGGAGGATTCCGGAGGATATTTTAAATGGCCCGCAGCAACAAGGAACACAGAAACAGCTGCAACATATGATAAGATCCACAAAATGAACCAAAGCCAGTATTAAACCTGGAAACTTCTCCGGACGCCAGTAATCATTTAGAGTCAGAAGCAAAATCCACCCGGACATATTAGAACAAATACAACTAGTACCACATACCCAGCTGAACTAGTACTACAGACAATAAAGGCTAATATTACAGAAGCAGAGGGTGAACGCAGTACAAGGAAAGCTCCACCCCTTCCAAAATTTATCTATTTCTATCCTGCCAAATAGACCAAATGAGAAAAAGAAGTCGATCTACACCACCATTCTTGTGTCCTCATTGGCCCTCGCTGAATATTTCCACTTAAATGTCACCCAGACATACTAGAACAAATACAACTAGTATCACATACCCAGCCGATCTAGTACTACAGACAATATAGGCTAATATTATAGAAGCAGAGGGTGAACGCGGTACAAGGAAAACTCCACCCCTTCCAAAATTTATCTATTTCTATCCTGCTAAATAGACCAAATGAAAAAAAAAAAGTCAATCTACACCAGCATTCTTGTGTCCTCATTGGCCCTCGCTGAATATTTCCACTTAAACGCCACACTAGATCTGATACCATAGTAATATATCCTGGAAATACCAAGAATAATTTAAACAAGGCCGATGAGCTCCTAGCAACTAACAAAGTAAAGAAGAAGATCTACCAAATCTTCTAGTTGTGGATGCTCAAGCTCGCAAAAGCTGTCCAAAAAGAAAAAAAAGCAGCTGTTCAATTCCATGTAATTCCACTACCTAGGAGATTACATAGTCTACGAAACATCCTCCTCCATGTCACCATCCATCTTATAGAACTACAGAAAACACCTCTAGAGGAACTCATCTCAAGCTAAAGCCTTACCGACATCCATTTGCCAACCTTGAAAGAAACAGCATTAATCCTGCAGAAACAAATCTGATGCCTGGTTCACGAAGGACTAGGAAGTAGGACAGATTGATTCCTACCAGACTAATCCACCACCAAGCCACACTAAATTGAATAGATGGAAATCATGGGATAGTGTGGATTCTTTGAAAACCCCGACACCCGAGTCTAATGCAATTATTTGACGCAGCTGAAATGGGTAATTCATTTTCGTTTGGGCTAAACACAGTAAAAGAACAAACCAAACATAAGGGACTTCATGATTGAAAATTTATTTTCAAGCTTCAATTAATTGCAGAGCAAATTAAGAAGCAAGGTAGTACAATCTGCTCAAGTCTTTTATAACCACTAAAGCAATGTCACCATTTCCTAACTTCAAGATTGTTGCGTAAATCAACAAATGCCACTTTTAGACTTGACATACTCCAGTCGGCATTAAAAAAAATTCCCAGCAAATCGAAAAATAGTAAGTATCCACACACATATCAAACTGCAAATACAGAGTTCAATTTGTTAGCTGTTTAAAATAGCGAGAGGCTGTTTAACTAGTGCTCGCATTTCCAATTAATGTGCTTCATAACGCACTAAAGAAAACGATACGGCAACAACAGTAGTACCTCAGAGTCCTGCGACTTGGCAATGTCGACGAGGATCTTGGCTGCAGGGTGAACGATATCGAGCAGCTTCATGATAGTGGCTCCATCATTGGAGATGGTGGTGTTGCCCTTATCGTCATGGATGAGCTTGTCCATGCCCCTGGGGCCGAGCGTGGTGCGCACCACATCAGCCACGACCATGCACGCATTGATGTTGCTCACCAGCTGCGCCCTCCCCTGCGACGTGTCTGTCCCTTCCTTCAGCAGTATGATCTGCGGTTGCTGTTTTCATTTCCACAGCCACCACCAAGAAAATCAACTAATCAGTTCTCTTCAAGTGATCTTTCATTGCAAGTGAAAAACATCAATTTTTATAACCCTGTTTGGGTAGTGATCTGAAATCACCAACTAATGTGAAAAGACAACAGACTTCCGGATCTTCCATTACAAGTGAGTTGCAAATACATTAAACCCTAAGTGCAATTCAAAATCTTCATTACATTAGATGGCTATTGACACTTTTACAAGCAGTTAATAGTGCAATAAGTTCCATAAATGAGTTCATTTAAGCACATTTACGAGATACTAACACCTACAATACACAACTGCACGCACACACACACAGAGATCGAGAGGCTACCAGCATAGCTGACATTTTGAGCGGAGGGAGGTGGAAATGGGGTTGAGATTGCGGTGGTGCGGCGGTGTATTACACTGGGGTGAAGAGAGGTTTTTAGGGTTTTTCTCTCCGAGTTTGTCGATGGCGGTACACGAGTTCAGTCGCTTCTAGTATTTTGCTGAGAGTGAATTTACTAGGAGAGGCTTCAGTGCGGAGCCAATTTACCGAAGAGGCCCTGCTCGATGGATGCCCTACTTGGGTTTTGAGTTTGGTTCGGCCGAAAAAACGTACTGTAAATACAAATTTTCTACTTGTATTGCCGTATTCAAGTATACTGTGTCGATATGGTATTACGATCACTTTTTTCCTTTTTTCTAGAGAGAAAAGGATCTGTAAAATAGTTTACAAAAATAACTTAGCGATGCAAGATGATAAGTTGACGAAAATGCACCATGTAGTTGTTCTCCAATTGTAAGGTTGAGAGGTGTGAGGATTAGTCATATATATATATATATATATATATATATATATATATATATATATATATATATATATGTATATATATTTTTGGTAAAAGGTCCAATGTGTGTGTATTATTATATCATCAAAAATATATACGATTGCTATGAGTTTTCTCTACATCATCTATACATTCCTCTTTTTGTTCCTTATGTTCCTGACTTCTAGAAAGAGTCATTTGGTCTTGTATCTACTGAGGAGCTGTTTGTCTATACCCCATGCTTTACAAATTGCTTGATTGGCCCCATTATCCACAGCTTTCTTCCAACTGTAAGTCATATGCCTTACCCATTGTTGTATTACAATCATGCATGCTGGTGTTGAAGCCTTTTGATCTTTAAAGATCCTTGCATTCCTCTATTGCCAAATTCCATAGCATGTTGCAGCCACAGCTAGTTTACCTATCTTTGCCTTAAGACTCTTGCCTCTGAGAGTTTTGCAGGCATATTCCAACATCTGCTTCCATGTAGTTGGGCTTTTATTCCAACATCAGGTTGTAGGGAACATAAAACACAAGTATCTTCTGATAAGATATTACATGCCTTTAGTGTAGTTTTGGTTCTGATTCTTCCATTGCATAAGAGCCACAGCATCATGGAACATCTTGGGATATGTCCAGAGAACCATAAAAAGTTTCCCCCAAGGAACTACTGGTGACTTAGATCTTATTCCCTCCCATGCAGTCTTAATGCTGAACTGCTTATTAGCATTTAAAGTCCACATTACTTCATCCTCAACCAAAATGTTAGGCCTAGGGATCTCTGAAAGTGCAGAGTTGAGGTCTTTCAATGCTTGAGACCTCAGTGATGGTAACTGCTATCCTTCATTGTGAATGATTTCACATACTTTAGCATTTAAACTCAGGCCTGAGTCATACACAATTCTCTGTCCATAAACATTCAGTATTATACCATTAGGTAGCCACATATCCTTCCATAGCCAAACCTTAGTTCCATTGCCCACTTGTTAATGAAAAAACTGGGCAAATATAGCTCTGATCTTCATGATCTTACACCAGGTCCATGACAGATTTGCAGGAGGTTTAAATGTTCACAAGTGTCTATCTTTTATAATAAAAATATGACATCATTTGACTCAAAGAGAATTCTTTTTGTGTGCAATGTCCTACAAATGTTTACATATTGCAGTTTTATTCCACTCCTCAAGCCTTTTCAAGCCCAAACCTCCTTCATTTTTTGGCAGGCATACTTTATCCCAAGCTACTTTAGCTCCATAACATTTTACATCCTTACCCTGCCATATGAAAGCCCTGATTTTGCCTTCAATTTGCTTGATGATCTTTTTGGTAATATGAAAATGCTGCACCAATAGACTTGCATGCTTATCAACACAGACATAGCTAATTGCACCCTTCCAGCATATGACAGATATTTAGCTGTCCAAGTTGTTATTTTCATGGTTAACTTCTCCACAAGCACACTACAATCCTTATACCGTAGTTTTGTTGATATGAGAGGCACTCTTAAGTAGGTCACATGCAATCTTCCTCCAGGTATACCAACTATTCCAGTCAACTGTGCAACAGTGTCATTATCCACATCTGCTAAGTACACTAAGCTTTTATTGAGATTAGGAGCCAAGCCTGACATATGCTCAAATTCTTGAAGTGCTTCCTTAATGAGCATCATGGTCTCAGGAGTTGCGGAAGCTAATAAAAATAAGTCATCAATAAAACGAAGGTGACTGATTTTCAATTCTTCACATTTAGGATGAAATTGAAAATTAAGTTGAGCTGCATATTCATCCATTATTCCTAAGAAAACTTCCATCACTAGCCAAAAAAGGTAAGGAGATATTGGATCTCCTTGCCTTAACCCTTTTGCACTTGCAAAAAATCCTTCCATATTCCCATTGAGGCTGATTGAGAATCTTGCACTTGTGACACATTGCATACTCCATTTCACAAAATTTCTAGAAAAATGCATACATTCCGTAACCGTTTTCAAAAAGTCCCAACCAACTGAGTCATATGCCTTTTGTATGTCTACCTTGATCACACATCTAGGCTTCCCCCCACTCCTGTGGTAGTTTCTCACTAATTCTTCCATTAAGAGAATGTTGTCAGCTATATTCCTCTTCTCCACAAGAGCAGATTGTCTTTTTTAGATAAGCATGAGGAGCACTCTCTTCATTCTTGTGCAAAGAATTTTTTATGCACATTTGTATATTACATTACAGCATGTTATAGGTCTAAACTCCTTCATTGTGCTTGGACAAGAAATTTTAGGAATTAAAGCTAGGATAGTGCTATTGAAACCTTTGATACATGCATAATGGTTAAACATTTCCTTGATAGCAGTTATGACTTCACTTCCCACCACTTCCCAATTTTGTTGGAAGAATTTTGAACTATATCCATCAGGTCCAGGGGCTTTATTGGATTTTAGAAAGAACATGGCCTCCTTCACTTCTTGATCACTTATACTTTCTTCCAGATTATTTGATCATGTTCAGCCACTCTATTCTTGATAATATAATTCAGTCTAGCTCTTGTTCCTACCACGGGATTGCCTAAAAAATCAGAGAAATAGTTAATGGATACTTGATGGACTTTTTTTTCCCCTATAACCTGCTCTTTATCCACTGTTTTGATAGCTAGTATTTTGTTGTGTGACCTGTTGATCTGCACTTTCTTATGGAAATAAGCTGTATTCCTATCCCCTAACTTCAGCTCCCTTACTCTGGCTTTTTTATAGTAAAAGGCCTTCTCAGCTTGTAATAGATGATATTATTGTGCCTGAACTTCTTTTTCCTGTTTGAGTATGCTATGATCTTGCTGTTGCAGAATCTTATTCTGAATCTCCTGTAATTCTTAAAATTTGGCACCAGTTTGTTCTGAAATATTACTGTAGTATTCATGGTTCAGCTTCTTTAAGGTAGGTTTCAACTTCCTTAACAGACTGTAGAATCTGCTTGAATGTTTTATGCTTCATCCAGAAGTTGAAAATTTTGAAAGGTTTCTTTCATTGTTGACAGTTGTTATTCACCCTTAGCAATAATATGGAGTGATCAGAGACCCCTGGTGCATGAGCTTCTACCTGAGTGTTAGGGAATTTAGCCAATCAGCCTTCATTCTGCATAGCTCTGTCCAGTCTACACATTATGAGGTTATCTTCTCTCTTATTACACCAAGTAAAAAATAAATCAGAAGTTGGTAAATCTTCTAGCTGACTAGTATAAATGCACTGATTGAATTCATCTACATCCTGTCTACATAGCCCATTTCCCCTTGCTTTTTTGCTTCAAATCTTACTACGTTAAAATCCCTTACCACTATCCATGGTCTATGACCAATCTGCCTGGCCTCATTGAATAAGCATTCCCATAATGCTCTTCTTTTTGTTCCATTATTATTCATGTATACAAAGGTCAGAAAGAATTCCTGATCTTGATTCACTGGCTTCACTATCCCTGTAATGTGCTGTGGCGATGCTTTAAACAAAATCACAGTTACCTTTGTAATGTTCCAACCCATCCATATTCTTGAGACCCCCTTCTTGTTTTCATTATTAATAAAGTTCCAATCTTGACTCCATTTTTAGTAATATTAGGTATATTCTCTATTCTGACTCTTGTCTCCAATAGTCCAACAACCTCAACTGCATGATTCTTTAGTGTCCTTTTCACTTCATAATGTCTTCTGGAAACATTAAATCCCTTTGTGTTCCAACTTGATATCACTGTCATTTTAATCTGGAAGTTTTGCCTCTACTTGTATCCCCTTTACTTTTCTCATCCCTCTGGGAGCTCTCAGGCACAATTTCCATGATATTCACACTCCCTTCAGTATTCTCCAAATTTTCCAGAGCCATAAAGCTATTTACATTCCTCAAGCTCTCTTTTGTTTATTTTCTTCACTGTTCCTTGGAATTTTTCTTGCTTTTACCTGCTACCAATCAGAAATTTCCACTTGTATATCGTTGTTTCCCCTATCCTGGTCAGCCATCATGCTATCAGTGTTCTCATTTGAACTATTCTTGTCTTCCACTTAAGTGTCTACATTTTTCTTCACCCAATTCTGTTGCATCTGATTTTTCTTAACACATCTTACTTCTTAATGTCCAAAAATATTACACAGGGAACACCTTGTTGGCATCCACTCATATTCAACCTTCTGATTTACAATTTCATCCCTTGGCCCCTTTAAGGAAATTACCTCAGGTAACAGACTCTCACAATTGATTTCTACACAGACTCTAGCATATGATACTCTTTCGTTAGAGGCTGTTACTTGGTCCATAAACAATGGCGTCCCAATTGTGCTAACTATCCTACTTATCATTGGTTTTCACCAGAATTTTAGTGGTAGGAATGGCAATTTAATCCAGATGGGGACTGTATTCAAATCATCTTTTTCCACCGACATAGATGCATTCCATGGCTTTACAATAAGGGGCTTGTTATCAAAAAAACCATGGACCACTAGCCAAAATATGATCATAAGCATTAGGTGAATCAAAACGTACCAGATAGACCCCAGGTTTCAAGAGACTAATTAAGAATTGTCCAAGCTTCTTCCATTTTCAGTTGAGAAAGCCCCTCATCACATGCATATGTGGTCTTGCTCCCAGAACATAGACCATTAGCGTATTTTGCCACGCTTTGACTTTATCTTCTATGTCTGCTGTAGTATACTCTACGCCCAATTTGTTGTTGATGCTCTATGGTTCAATATATTCAAGAGTTTTTTCTAATGTACATTCTCTATTTGGAGCTATAACAGAGGCATATGTTGCCTTCGATTGGAATCGTTCATCCTGTTGCCTGTTTTGTGATTTATTTCCTGCTTAGTTTCCAGAGGGTAAAGGTGGAAATATATCCTCATTTCTGTTCTCAAATAGAGAGTTGTTATCTCTATTTTTTGCTTGTTGCCTTGTCTTAGCTATCAGATTTGCCACATCAGCTTAAATTCCCCTGTGATCATTTTCACACGCTTTACCTTCCATCTCCTGCGTTTGCTCACGCGCCCCCAACCTGTTGGTGATGGTTACCTCCATTAATGCAGTTCGTTCTTGGACAATAGATCTTGGTCTTCCTTCCAACCAATCTTTCTTTAATTCTTGATGCAAATCCTCATTTTCTCTTTCCAATTCATCCATTCTCTATTTTAACTTCAAAATCTGTTCCCGGAGTAGACTATCTTCATCAGAATCTGCACTTGATTCCATTACGACCTCTGGTCTTATGATTTTTGTTTCCATGTGTTTTTTTCCTAATCTTTCCAAACAAAATCCCCTGTGACACCATGCTTGGGTGCTTCCTGAAGACGCGTCGATCGCCGTGTTACAGTTACCGACGGCATAGTGCCTAGAAGTTTTTTAGAGAGAAGGTGGAGCTTCTCTCTATAAAAATCTCTTGTTCAAAATGTAGTTCTCTATTTTCCGCCTAATTAGTCATTATATTTTATCTCGTGAAGAGATAAATTAAGGTACACCGTCGCCAAGGACCAACATGCAAGCGAGAAAAATTGAACTCAATACCTTGTCAATAAGAGCTCTGATATCATGTTAAGTTATTAGTTACTTTAAAAGTTTAAGTTGTTAGAGAATGAGATTAGTAATGTTATCATGCTTAACAAAAATCAATTAGGGGCAGCCAGGCAAATTGGGCATTTCAGGAATCATAGCGATGAGTTGAAGAAATTCACCCGTCTTGTTTATGCATTATAAAATTTGAATTTTTAATCTATTTCTTTAGTACAAGAAAAAAGTAAGTTAAATGGGTCTCATTCAAAAACGTTACAAAGTTTTACTACGGCTTCCAAAATGAGGGGACCACGACCCCAGATGGGCCTGGAGTAGATCTGTCCCTTGTTGTTTCTGCTAGCGTGCGCGGGAAATTTGGTGGTTGGCCCTTGGGGCATGCGGCTAGTACTAGAGTGTCAATAGCAATTGTTTCATAGTGGAATCATGTGTGCATGTTTTCTCTCTTCGCCGTAGAAAAACATCATAGTCATTAAATTTAAAAAGTCAACATTTTTTGTAAGAAATTAACTACACTTCACTTTTCAAAACCTACTTTTGCTTTTGAAAATGGTACTCTGAGCAAAAAGTTTATACAGACCCTGTAATTGTTATTCGCGTTGTTCCTTTTTCTTTATCTCTTTTTTTTTGGTACACTTTTTTTTTAATTTTTTTTTGGGAATCCTAAAAGTGTAATCGTGATGACTAAGAAGATATAAAGACATTGCTTGCTAACCTAAATGAAATCAATCTACTAGGTTCAACTTGGCATAAAAACTTGAAAAACCAAGAACATTTAATTTAGAAATTGTTCGTTTACTCTACAATAAAGTAAAACATAAACTTTTAAAAAGTAACTTCTTTGATATTTACCAATCAATTGCCAAAGCCAATTCCACATTCTTTATAGTCACGAAAGTTGCCAAAAATTGAGTTTATTTAAACGCCTCTGTTATACCTTTCTCAATGTGAACAATCAAAGAATTTGTGAGAAATTTATCATAAATCTTGCAATTTTGATTATCTTCAAAGCTGAAAACTAGTTGCATTTTGGGGGTGACATGTTCCCAACCGGCTCTACAAGCGGTCTATCAGATAGAGTATCTGTCATGATTGGATCCATTTTCTTCTTTGGACCAAGAATCTTCCAACAACAATAACGTGCCGCCTTCACTCGCTGAGAGAGAAACCTTTTCTTGGGCAATTAAAAGTTACAGTCAGTTCAGTTGTAAGACTTACCAGAAATGATGCACTTACTACTTATATTTGGATTTGGATTTGGATTATACATCATACATTGTACACGCATTGTGTATAACAAAATCATTGGTTCATTTAAAATGTTACACAGTAACGTGAATTTCCTATGACGTTCTTTCATTGAGAAATACAATGATAGCAGTTGGAGGTCAGAGAGACGGAATTATAGGGGGTGGAGCTGGTGGTTGCTGGTGGCTGGTTGAAGGGGTTTGTATGTTGGTGGTGATGATGTGGTGGCGTTGGTGGTTGACCTTTAAAGTTTTATTTACTCTTTGTTACAAGAGATCAAATGAAATGATTTTGTGGCTCTAAGACAAAGAAGGTGGTAGTAATGGTAGTAGTGAGGCACTACGAATGTAATAGCTCATAACAATATCGTATTTTCTCATGCTGAACCATTCTTTGTCATTAATTGCATAATCACTATAGTTAAACAACAAATAAGAAATTTAAAATGTGAAAAACAAAGGCCATGTTACGTCAAACACCTAATCAAAAAATTGTTCATATCGGTGAAAACTAACTCGATGATTGATCTCAAAACACCTGAAGTACTAAAAAAATGACAAAAACAGATTTTTCATTTTTCCTGCTAAAACCCTAGGTAGGGTCCGTGGGCCAAAAGTGTGTTTAGATGATGATTCTTACAAAACCGACTTTAGATTTGCACTTACGGCCTTTGCATTCAGCTCTGAGTTAATAAATCAATCATCCTTAAGTTTAGGATTTAACAACTATTAGTTGAGCACAGTAAAATTGCATCCGAAGAAGTTACTTACAAGGTAGTGCATCATGTAGACTTTTTAATGGCTGAGCATGCTTTATTGTGTTCGTTCTTCCTGTAAGAGTTTAGAATGAAGAGAAACAATATAATTTTTCAGTTAAGCCGTAGAAAACATTGTATTCTCAATTGGAGAGAACCAGCTACAAGAGTTAAAAAAAATCCTTTTGGCCATAACATAACTCACACTAAAGAAAATTACACTATTGTCTAGAACTCCCTTCGAAAACTGGCTAATGGTTTAAGCCATCCCATCTATGTGATTTAATGTACATGATAAGAAAGTGACATCAGGTTATAACTCACCTTAGTGGATCCAAAATATTACACTTCACAGGAATATCACAGATATATCTCGGGGATCTATATAAGTTATTCTAATAAACATCATAATACTAATTATGTAAAGACAACTTTTTCGGACCACCAGAGACTAGAATGCACCCCTTTGCAACCACGCAACTTCTTTTTCATCCTTTCCTTTTTATTTTCCTTCCTTCACCACAACAAATTAAGACAACGCTCCACGACTTTTTGAATCCCTCAAGTAGCAATGTTATCACTCCCGCCCAAGAGAAGAGATCATCCAATTCCATAGGGTCTACCAAAACAAAACAAGATGCAAAATTGAAGCCACACAAACTAAGTGTTCCAAATATCACATTGTAACGCCCCAAAATTTTAAATACGAAGCGTTAACGCCGAATAAGCAAAAATAAAAAAAAGCATTATAATTGTCAGAAGTCTCCCAAACGGTAAATCAGAGCATGCACTAATAATTTCCAAAATGCATCAATATCTGACATAGGGGCCCAAAGCTTTTGTACAATCCAAAAGAGTCTCCAACACGGAGTTTCAAAACAAAATCTAAATGATACCAACTTGTCTTAGTTGTTACATTTAAATGTCAATACTAACTCTGAAATAAGGCAGCTAACCTTTGGTCACACAGCTAGCCCTTCAAATCCAAAATCTCACATACTAATCACCTGAAAGCAAAAACAATAAGGGAATGAGCCAAATGCCCAGTAGGGTCGCTCAAAGGACCAATCAATCGGAAACAAAAACATCTGAGAAACAGAATTTCAGAAGTACAAAAATTTTCCAACAGAACGGATAATCAAACCAGATCTCGAATGTCAAAACATTTCTGAATACAAAGTCAGACACAAAAGTTTCAACGGAACGGACATCAAATCAAATTTCAAATGTCAAATCATATCTGAAAGATAATATTTCAAAGACACACCCGCTTTGACTGAACAGAGGTCAGACCAAATATCCAATGTCAAAATATATCTGAGTACGGAGATAGACACTATCAGATCAAATATCAAATGTCAAAATAAATCTAAGTACGAAAACAGACACATCAGATCAAATGTCAAAATATATCTGAGTAAAGAGACAGACATTACAGAGCCATTCAGAAAGTGGTCACATACGTCATTCCTGACATATGAGGCAGGTTCAAAAGTAAGATCGCGATCTCTCTCTCAACTCCCCTGAGCTAACTCATGTTTCACTCTACGTAGATAAGTCGGAAATAAGTCACATACAATGTGACATGGCTCATAAAATTATCCAAAACAAAAGTCTCAGAATAACCATTATCAAATATCGGACATGTCAAACCATATTCAAAAGCTTCAAAATAATATTATCAAATAACGGACTTGTCAAATAATAAGTGAAGTTCACAAAATAATGATGATCATAAATCACTGAAATGAACGATATCGATATGTCAAAATTCGGAGGTCAAACAAATTCGACGGAATTTGATTTTCACAAATCATAGAATTGACAACAAGTCATTCTTAACAAAGTTCAAAACAAAAAGGAGAGGAAGAATCACTTATCTCCATTTGAAAAAGTTCGGATTTCAAAATAATCTAAAGACTTACATGAGCGATTGGTCCATCACTGATTCAAATTTTCGAAAGTAAACCATTACCTTAATTAAGCCTTTTGAAAGCCACAAATCCTTAAGCTCCTCCTTAAAGCTTCCAAGCTTTCCAAGCCTTCTTCTCTATCTCTCACTCTCTCGCACAAAGGAGAAGAAAAGAAACAAAGAACCCAAAAGGGCTAGGAATGAGATAGAACACTATTTATATGGGACAAAAAAATCGAGTTTGCATTCGACCGAAAATAGTTTTCGGTCGACTCAATCCTTCAGCTGCGAAAATGCCTTTCCCAAAATCTTGAGGTTTTATTCGACCGAAAATCACCTTTAAGTCGACCGAAAAGACCCTTAAGTCGATCGAAAACTCCTTTGAGTCGACTGAAAACTCCTTCTATGAAAATACATTTAATTCAACTGAAAATTTTTAATTCGACTAAAAAGTACTATTCAGTTGACTGAAAGTACTATTCAATTTATTTATTTTTTTGAAAATTAGTTTTTAGTCGACTTAAAACTTTTAAGTCGACTCAAAACTTCAGAAGCTCATTTTTTCACACAAAATCTTTTTATTCGAAGAAAAACCCATTTTCATTTGAAGTCAAACTATTTTCATTCAACTGAAAACTAGTTTTCATTCGACTTGATACTTTTAAGTCGACCAAAAACTTCAGAAACTCCAAAACACCATTTCCCTTCATTTTGATTTGAATGAAACCACTTCATTTGACCGAAAATTTTAGAAACAAATCCAAACCATTTTCTTAATATTATCAAAAAGATCACAAACTTATTTATTCAAAAATACTAATTTCGCATAAGGAAAAGAAAATTTTTGGGGTAATACACACATTCTCCTCCAAATTCTCCATGCAGTACCTGAATTGTTCAAAGCTTGCGTATTTCTCAATAATCATTTTCATAGCAAGACTTAGTCCACCAAAACCTCTAGCCATAAAAGATTAACTATGTCGAAACCAATCTAGGACGACAAAGTCGGGGATTGGGGATTTGTTAAAGTCATTACCACAACTAAGTTAGACCGGAGAAATACCGAATAAAGAACGAGAGCAAGGCAGGGGCAACCATGTTCTAGAAGATTAAGAACAAGAAGTTTGACAAAGGACCTTACATAAGATATGGAAAGGCATTGTAGACTCGACTATGGTGATGATGAAGAAATAAAAGTCAAGAAGAGTTACCACACCCCCCGGCTTCCTCACCCACACACACAACATAGGGAAACACGGGAGGGAGAGAAAATCGGAGGACCACTAAACTAGACAAAAATCAATTTTAGAAAGAAGAAAAAAACACACGCAACACGCCTTATACCCATCCTATAACTACCCTGAAAAAAGTGAGACAAGCCATATGTACCTCTTTTAACTACCAAGATGAACATCAAAAAAATGAAAAGCAGACTTATGAACATCAGTACACTCCTACCTACAATCACATAATTAGGATCCGTAGCAGCGAAATAACTAAGTGTAACAAGAAAGTCCAAGCCCAATTTAGAATCACTTTCCATCATAACAAAACAGCTAAAAGCCCTCGATCTGGAAAACAATGTTTAAGAAGTTTAGAGGAAAATGTACGATTTACCTAAATGGATAAAGGAAAATAATAAAGCAATTTGAGGCTATGAAGTGGTGGTCTCTCAATGTGGGGTGTGGTGAAGGATACTGTTAGGTGAAATGACAGAGGAGACTGAAAGCAGAATAGAAAAAAGAAGGCAGGGAGAGCTTCTCAACCCGGTGAGGGAAGCCCTCCCCGCGGTGGTGGTGTTGTTTTTAGATAGAAAGATAAAGAGAACAAGGAGAAAAATTAGGGCCGGCCTAACTTAATTTTGTGAAAACACTTGTAGGATCCGCATGTTAAACAAGGTAAGAAAAACGTCTCTCAGAATTTTTATGGACTATAATTTATAGATTTTTGTATAGTTGCACAGACCATTATAACATTTGGAGCAAAATCTGAAAGTAAGACCATTAAAGAAGTAAAACATTTTCCCCTGTATTTCCTACATTGCTGGTAGGCAGCTGCAGTAGATTATAGAACTGGTGAATAAAAAGGTATTATCAAAACATCTACCAGATTCTAAGTATGTATGAGAGTGTTATGCGATATCCTTCACAATCATGTATAATCTTAGTCCGTCTTGATAGTTTTTACCCGTTTGCGTCGCCCAATTAACTTGCTTGGAGATCATATCTTAAACAAATTAAGTGCTAAACCACATTGAGTACATCAATTAAAAAATCATTTAGTGGTTCTAGTATTTTGAAGAAAGCTAAGAAACCTCGCGAGAAAACAATACTAAGTGGAATAATTCCACCAATTGGAATGTGTACAATTATTACTTTGATTACTTACAAGCTGAACACCTCATGCATGCCAGAATATCTTGATATAGAATGCAAATGTTGCTTACAAGGAAGTGCATTCGTAGTATACGTGGAGGTGACACGAAGAATACAAACTGAGTAAGAGCCCAAGTATGTTGGTATAGGACAAAATAAGGATGTAGCAAGGGCAGAGACCAAGGCTTCCCAGATAGAGTTGGAGGAGTGACAATGTTGCAAGGGTAAAGGCAAGGGATGAATACACAGTAACAGTCATTAGTCCAATGCTTAGGTCTAAAGTCAAGGTCCAACATCAAGGTCCAGCATCAAGGTCCAAAATCAAGGTCCTTTGTGTTTTCTTTATAGAATCCTCTAGTTCTAGAGTTCTAGAGTGAGAAAGTTATGGTCCCGTACTTTTTATCATTTTCATTTCCTGTGTTTTTGTAATGATGATAAAAAAAGATTCTTTTTGTATACTTTTATCATTTTCTATTTTGTTTTGGGTAAAATTACTCAAACAATGACAATTTTCAGCTATTTTCACCCAATATAAAAAAAAGGTAGCTGATTTTTTTTTGGTGAAAATGATAAAAGCACAGGAGGGTATTCTCCAACTGAATATGAAAATCATGAAAATAAAAACACAAAATAAAAATGCTAAACATACAACCCCTATATATTTGAATGAGTACTGTTATTTGAAAATGAATTCTCAAACCATTATTTATAAGAGTTGGGAAGATGATGTCACCAAACTACACGTGGCACTCTGTGAGAGTGAAACCTTACTGAAAGAGCCATAAATACCAGTGTTTGACATGCTATTGGATCGTATAGTGACCCAGCCTGTCCCGCACAGCTTTGCTCTATCTGTATGGAAAGACTAGCTCACACAACACGGGTGCGACCAAAGAACCCCTTGATTAGGCAACCAGTTCAAAGCCTTTGATGAGTCCTACAGGGGTGTCGAGAGACGCAGAGAACCTAACAGCGATGGAGGAGGGAGATGCTCAACTGTAAGGCAGACTAGGCATGATACCCTCCATAGACCTACTCCCTTCTCAGAGTGAACTGGGGGTTCATAGTCCGAATAGGTGCCGATAAAGAGCCCCTAGCGCCGAAGTACGTAGACTAGTTACATACACCCTAATGGATATGAGCTTGATGTTGATATTGTGAATCCAAATGAATATTTAGGTATAATGGTTGTCTTAGATATGCCACTGATTGCAAAAGGCCTAATGTTGAATATGCTTTTATTGTTCATAGTAGATTACAAGTTGATGCCAGGGAAAGTGGGTTTGCAGTCGACGTGGAGGTGCCACAAGAAATGAAGTCTGAGTCAAATGCCAAGTAGGTTGATGTGAGATACAACAAGGGTGGAGCAAGGGTAGAGATCAAGGGCTTCCCAGATAGAGTCTGAAGGTGGCAGTGCTGCAAGGGCGATGGCGCAAGATGAATATATGACGACAGTCACAGTCTGATGCTTGGGTTCAGCATCAGGGGTCTGATGTTAGAGGTCCAACTATGTTTCTCTCTCTAGTATTTGAGAGAATAGGTTTTAGAGAGAGAAAGTAAAATTGTCAAATGAGAGAATTCTGTCTAAATGAATTCTCAAGATTCCTATTTATAGAGGTTGAGATATTGATGCCATCAACCGACATGTGGCGCTCCCCAAGAGTGACACGTCACCGAGGGGTCCACAACCGCCGGTGTTCCACAGAATGTCCAATCGCATATTCACACGGCCTGCTCCACACAGCGTCGCTTTGTCCGTCTGGAAAGACTGGCTCCCACAGCGTAGGTGTGGCCAGAGAACCCCATTGATCTAGCCACCAATCCAAGTCCCTTGCAAAGCCCCATAGCCTGGCAGTGGTGGGGAAGACCTGATGTCCAACTGCCAGGTAAACTAGGCGCGATGCCCTCCAGAGACCTGCTCCCGCCTCGAAGTGACCTGGGGGTCATAGTCCTTAGGGGTGTTGATGAAGCCCCCTGTGCCAGAACACGTAGGTCAATCACGCAGATACCCTGGTGGAGATAGTGTCCTGGAGGAGTCACCTATTTCACGAGCCGAGGTAGCATCCCGGAGGAGTCGTCTACTTAGCGGAAGGGGAGTCTTCGTGCCAGAGCACTTAAAGCTCCCTAGTAGAGATAGTGTCGTAAAGAGCGAGCCTATCCCTGCGGGTGAGTCCTTGTGCCGGAGCACTAGGAGCGCGTCAAGGTAGCATCTCAGAGGAGCCGTCTACCTGACGGGCCAAGGTAGCATCCCAGAGGAGCCGTCTACCTGGCAGAAAGGGAGTTGAAAAGCTCCATGGCAGAGATAGTATCTTGAGGAGTCGCGTATCTCCGTGGGTGAGTCCTCGTGCCGGAGCATTCGGAGCGCATCATGGTAGCATCCCGGAGGAGCCGTCTACCTGAGGAGCCGAGGTAGTCCCAGAGGAGCCGTCTACCTGGCAGAAAGGGGAGTTGAAAAGCTCCCTGGCAGGGATAGTGTTTTGGAAGAATCGCCTATCCCCGCAGGTGTGCCAGAGCACTCGGACCGTGTTAAGGTAGTATTCTGGAGTAGCCGTCTACCTGACGGGCCGAGGTAGCATCTCAGAGGAGCAGTCTACCTGACAGAAGGAGAGTTAAAAAGCTCCATAGCTGAGATAGTGTCCCGGAGGAGTCGCCTATCCCCGAAGGATACTTCACACTTCGGAGAATGGGTCGAAGCATGTTCCACAACCAAGGCAAGGTGCGCATGGTGTGATGATAGGATGGACCAATGCAAGAAGTGTGGTAGTGTGACATAAAGCCGAAGGGGCGTGATTGTATTAGTGGTGCAGCGCATAGGCTCGACAGAGTATTGGGGAAGGGGCGCAAGCGCGAGTGACGGGTGTCGCAGAGATGGCGCTCGCGCGACAGACACAGTAGAGTTGGCGCGCGAACGTCGCAGAGACGGCGTGCGACCATGGGTGTAAGCGCTAAGAAAGTCAGCGCACGGGTGACAACGGGTGTCGAGGCGACGCCCCACGACCACGAGCGACAGGCGCCTTGAAGCCGGCGCTTAAGAGACGGTGGGCATCGTGGAGACGGCTCATGACCACGGGAGGTGGGCGCCGTGGAGCCGGCATGCAACCACGAGCAACAATCGTCACAGCAAGAGTGAGCATCCGAGAGCAACGGTCTTCACGACGACGATGCGTGGCCACAAACGAAGGGCTCTGTGGAGCTGGAGCACGGGCAATAGAGGGCGACGCGGAGACAGTGCGTGACCACAAGCGACGATCGTCGCCACGACGGCAAGCGTCTGAGGTCGACGGTCGTCAAGGTAGGTGGTTGACCCCTTCCATCAATGGAGGTGGCCAACCCCCTTGAGGGGAAGCTGGCTGACCCCCAAGGGGGAAGGGGCGCCAAGGTTGTTTCACGAGCAATTCACGTGACTTGAGTATGTGTTGCTTTAACTGGCTTGTGAGCATTGAAAAACTTGACCGTTGAATACGGTGTCATGTCATGTAAAACGAGACCCTTAGTGGATCCATAGGTGCAGCCAAAGTAGGTTGGGAACATAAGCTCCCTGCGTGGGGTATGCGCGAAGGGTTAACCCGAGCGGGCGTAGCACACATACTCGCAAGTTCATACTTAAGAAGCATTTCTAATGTGTGTTGTCCCGAGAGTCGTTGACGTCGTTCCTGCATGATGGGGATGAAGAGTAGGTGGCTTGAGCCACCTCGTGCACCACCTGCTGCTAAAGCCTGGGGATGTCGGTACGATGACGAGCGCTGTGGAGTCGACGTGGGAGAGACGACGGGGGACTGTGGAAACGGTGCCTGCAGCCTCATACGATGAGCACCGTGAAGTCACCCATGAGTGACAGCAAGCGTCGTGGAGATGGCGCGCAGCCGCAGGCAACGAGGGTCACGAAGTAGGCACTCAGGCATCGCAGAGACGGCGCGTGGGAGACGGCATAGCGAAGCCGGTGCGCGGGTGACAGTCGAAGGTGTGGTGATGCTTTGGTGGGTGAAGTGTAGAGGCCGATAGAGGTTGGTTGAAGTGAGGGGTGGTCGGCATTGGTTGTCAGCGATGTAGTGATTGTGTTGGTAAGATAGGTAAGGGCCAAAGAGAAAGGCCAAGGGTGTGGCCTTGTAGTGGTGGAGGTTGAAGGGGGGAGGGGGATGGGGGCTGAATTGAGGGGATGTAGGTGATGTCGAAGGGGGGTCAGCCAAAGTGGGGGGGGGGGGTCAACGGGAGAGAGGCCAAATCTTGAGAGAATGAAGAAGGGAAGAGGGTCGGTAGCGACCGTGGTATTGGCGGTGTGAGGCTGTCGCAGGTTGGCGAGTGTTAAGGGGAGATGAGAGGGAGGGGGGTCGACCGAGGTGGGGCTTGGCCGGCAAGGGGGGAACGTCAGCTTGGGTTTTGGCTGGCAAGGGAAAAGGCTGAAGGTTGAAGGGAAAAAAAGAAAAAGGGAAGATGGGGTGGAGGCGGGCGTGGGGCTGCCGCAGGGAAGGTCGACCGGGGGTAAGGGGTCGCTGGAGGTGGGGGGTTGTCAGGGAGACATGGGTCGGTGGGGGTGAGAAAGGAAGAAGGGATGGCGGGGGGCCGTCGGTAGGGATGGGGCTGCCGAGGGGCGGTGCGCCGGCTAGGGGCTGTAGGCAGGGAAGTGGCTGAAGATGGGTTGGCGGCCGAAGGACGCTTAGCGGCGCATAGAGAGGATAAATAGATCAGGGTTTTGGGAATTAGGGTGGGACGGGGGTTGGGTTTTCGGGCATGAATCGAGGTGGGTCGAATCCGTTTAAGCAGGGCGGGGTGCAGGTTCCTTGTAGGAAGGAGAAAGGCGCGAGTTGGGTACACTGGGCAGGTCAGGCGCGGTTCGGGTCTCTCAGGCGGGTCTGCTCCTTTTGGTTTTGTTTTCAAGTTTGAAATGCAAGGTTGAATTTTTTTTTGGCTCCAAAGAGGGAAGGCCCCCCAAATTTTCAGAATGTATATAAAAAGCAAGAGAGGGGTATGAAAATAAAATAAATTTGGTGAAGAAAAATTTCAAAGTGAAAGGAAGAGAATGGGGGGGGGACAAAAATTTTTTTGTAAATTTTTCTAAGTGTGGGAGAGAGGGGGATGGTGGTTACATGAAGGAGAAAATTTTTTGCAAAATATTTTTAGTCCCAAATTTTTTGTTGAAATATTTTCTAAAGTGTTGAGTTGGGGTAAGGGTGTCGAGGGAGGCTGCGGGAGGTAGTGACCCGACTGCAAAAAATGAAGAACTTTTTCTAAGTGTTGAGTTCGGGCAAGGGTGCCGAGGGGGGTGGTGACCTGACTACAAAAAATGAAGAAATTTTTTCTAAGTGTTAAAAGAAAAAAAAATGGATAAGGGGTAGTGATGCGACCACGACCATGAGAGATCGAGATGAGAGGGAGGGTGGATTTGGAATAGTGGGCTAGCATTGATGACCGACTGAGTCCAAAGGCGACAGGTAGTGTGGCTTGAGCCACCCCGCGCACCACCTACTAAGTCGCTATGGGATGTGAGGCGGAGAAAAGAGTGGAGGGGAACCTGGCTTGCTTGGGGTAGGGAAAGGGGTGAAGCCCCCAAAGGATCTGGAGATGGCATGAAGGGTGGTGTCAGTAAACTTGAAATTTTTTCTAAGTCTGGGAAATGCAATTTCATTGATAACATAGAGAGGCAACATGCCTTAGTACAAGGGGAGTGAGCACATTAAAACTTGCAAAATGAAGGAAAAATATTACAAGTGTAGAAAATGCACTAGGTCAGGCTAAGGCTTGGGCGGGTAGGACACATGTCACACACTTAGAGTTTGGGTTTGCCGGACATAATCTTGTCAGCAAAGGCAAACTTGAGGCCCCCTACACCACTTAAGGCCGTGACTGACTTTCCGATGATAGGGGCAGTAGTTGGGGTGGACTAGATCTTCTGGGGTAGGTTCAGTGTCGGCATAGGGCAGGGCTATGGCATTGTCGTTAATCTAGGTCTCGAGGAGAGCTCTGACTGTCTTCAAGTCACATGGGTACTCCGGGGTAGGCGTCGGCTGCCTTCTCTTGTTAGGGCGTCCATCTCTAACTTAGGATTGGCGCTTGCGATTATTGTCGTCGTTATTGGTTGCTTCCACCATCGCGGCCAGGGCAATATTACTTCGGGGCTTTAGGGTCTTTGACGGACCAACCGAGTCATAGGTGCATCGTGTAACTTCCTTGAGATGTCCCCAAGAGTGAAGCTGGAGGTCTTTAAGGTAGACCATGTAGGTGTCTTTCATGTTCTTGATGCAAATGGGCACAAGGATCTCATCCTTGCTGAAGTCAGTTCACTCTAAGCACTTGTGATGAAATTGCGTAACATAGGCATTGAGGTCTTCCCTGGGGTTCTAGAGGATTCTGGCAATGTCAACGATGGTCACACATTCTGTTTCATAGTGAAACTTGTCAAGGAAGAGCTGAACCATGTCAGACCAGGAGTGGATAGTCCAGTTGGGGATCTGGTGGTACCAAGAGTAGGCGAGGCCAATCAGGGACTTGTGAAATTCCTGAAGCTTCAAAGTGTCATCGTCCCTATAGTGCTCCAGGGAGCCGACAAAACGAGTGAGTGCTCGCGGGCATTGCCTTCTTTGCCGTTGAACAAAGTGAAAGCTGGTTGCTTGTACTTAATAGGGTAGGGCTTGGTAGCGAGGTTGCCAGAGTAGGGAGCATGGCCAGACAGCTTAGAGGGGAGTGTGGTAAGGATGACTGCTTGAAACGACGGAAGATGGCGTCAAGGTCATGCTTGGTGACATACGAAGCATGCGAGGGTTTGTGCCCTGTCGGGATGATCCTGGCACCAGAGCCCCCAGACAAAGAAACTTGAGGCATGGCGGGGATAACAACTGTAGAGAAGGGTTGGTGGTGGGGATGAGCTTCTGAGGTGTGGTTTGCACAGGGGTAGTGCCAGAAGCAGAAGGTCGGCCGTTAAGAAGGGTCGACCGGAGCAAGTTGGGTGAATGACCGGTGTTCAGGTGTCGGCCAGCCATGTTAGGGCTAAGTTCCATCTCAATTGAGGCGTGCATCTTGGATGTACTCCGAGCAAGGGTAAGGCAGGGTGCTGTGGCTGGGGCACCGCGGGTTGAGGTGCTGCAAGTCCTACTGCCGAGGGCCCGAAGGACCAAGGCAGTGGTGGTCGCGACACTGGGGCCTGGGCAGTGTCCAAAACTAGCCTAGGCCTTGAAGGCTGGATTTGAGCAGGAGCGGCTAACCCAGAGCTTGGGATGACACATGGTGAGCAGCGGGCACATGGTGAGGAGCTCTGAGGCCTTGAGAAATCGGTGATTGTGAAGTCAAAACTTGGATTGATTTCTACATTTCTAAGATGATAGCCATGAGAGAAGACTGAGAGTCATGGGGTTCAGTGAGGGTAGGAGTAAGGTGTTGGATGGTGGCGTTGACAATCGCGGCCACATTGGGTGCATCCATCTCAGGGAGAGGCTGGAGTTGGTTGTGGCTGGTCTCTTTTTGGTCCTCGGGGTGATGCTCATCTTGGATGGCTTGGTTGAAATTTGGATGGTAGTCCTGGTAGCCCTGCATTGCTCAGGCCAGCGTTATTAAAGGCGCAGGCGCACCTAAGGCGCAAAAGGTCCCTGGAGCCTAGGCGCAAGGCGCAAGCGCACGCCTTTTCGAAGCAAGGCGCAATATTAAAATAAATAAAAATAAATAAATAATAGTGCATTAAAACAATAAAATTAAGTAAAATAAATCATGATGGGTTAGAATTGTTGATATTTGGGAAGTGGAGTACTTATTTGGAAAGGGGAAGATGATAATATTTATGCTCTTTTTTGTCTCTAAAAGTTGTACATGTGATTTTTAAGATTTTTAGCTATAAAAGAGAAATTCAAATATCACTTCCCCTTTTATTTACCTCTTTTTGAGTAGGGCTTTTGTTTAGAAAATATGTTATGATATCAATTTATTTGGAGAAGCCAAACAGCAAAGCAACTGTTTCGGTCTCTCCAACAAAATTCTGAAAGGATTTCCAGCACAGCACAATTGCAAACCAGATTCCAGCCGACCATTAAGCAGATGAGTCCAAAAGTTGCACTAAACATGGACCCACAGGCCATATCACTATCAGAATCAGATCATTATTCATATCCACAACCATCAACCCCTTTGGATTTGATAATGAATTTCCACCTACTTTCTGTCACAACCATCAACCCCTTTGGATTTGCTCCCTCCGCATTGACGTCGAGGATCTCGGCACCGACAAGTACTACTCCGTCGCATAGGAGATCGGCCGCCGCGTAAGCTTCACCGCAGGCACCGCCGCAGCCTCCCCCACGGCCACCCAAACCCTCGGCAACCCAAACCCTCGGCCTCGTCTCCTGCGGCACCGGCGCCGACGTCTTCATCTTCGCCAACAAGTTCCCTGGCGTCTTTGCCGCCACCTGCCTCTCGCCCGGCAACGCCCTCAACGCCCACTCCATCAACAACTCGAATGTCCTCGCTCTCTCCGGCATGTCCATGTCGCCAGAAACCGCCATCGAAATCCTCAACACCTGGCTCAACACCCCCTAGACGTGCGCCTCCCGTGCTGCGCAGCGCCTTGCGCCTGATGAGTCCAGGCGCCCGCCTTCTTGAACGCGCTGAGCCTAGCCTAGGCAAGGCGCGGGTAGTGAGCCTTAGCGCACCTCGGCCTAGGCGCGCTTTTTATAACACTGGCTCAGGCATGGTGGCTTGGGTGTGTCAGGCAAGCGACGAACTGCATTGTGATGCTCACCTCCCCAGTGGAGTCGCCAAAATGATGCCAGGAAAGTTGGTTCACAGTCGACGTGGATGTGCCACAAGGAATGCAGTCCGAGTCAGATGCCAAGTAGGTTAATGTGAGACACAGTAAGGGTGGAGCAAGGGCAAAGACCAAACAGAGCCTGAGGGTGGCAGTGCTGCGAGGGTGACAACGCAAGATGAATATATAACGACAGTCACAGTCTGATGCTTGGGTTCAGCGTCAGGGGTCTGATGTTAGAGTTCCAACTATGTTTTTCTCTCTAGACTTCCAGAGAGAATAGGTTTTAGAGAGAGAAAGTAAAATTGTCAAATGAGAGAATTCTGTCTAAATGAATTCTCAGGACCCTTATTTATAGAGATTGAGATATTGATGTCATCAATCGACACGTTGCGCTCCCTAGGAATGACACGTCACCGAGGGGTCCACAATCGTCTGTGCTCCACGGAATGTCAAATCGCATATTCACTCAGCATGCTCTGCACATCATTGCTTTGTCTGTGTGGAAAGACTGGCTCCCAAGCATAAGTGTGGCCAGAGAACCCCCTTGATCTAGCCACAAATCCAAGGCCCTTGTAGAGTCCCACAGCCTGGCAGTGATGGGGAAGACCCGATGCCCAACTGCCAAGCAGACAAGGCACGATGCCCTCCAGAGACATGATCCCGTCTCGAAGTGACCCGGGGGTCATAGTCCCTAGGGGTGCTGATGAAGCCCCCAGTGCCAAAGCACGTAGGTCAGTCACGCAGACACCCTGGCGGAGATAGTGTCCCAGAGGAGTCGCCTATTTTGTGAGCTGAGGTAGCATTCCGGAGGAGTTGTCTACCTGGCGAAAGGGGAGTCTTCGTGCTGGAGCACTTAGAGCTCCTTGGCAGAGATAGTGTCCTAAAGAGCGAGCCTATCCGCATGGGTGAGTTCTTGTGTCGGAGCACTCGGAGGGTGTCAAGGTAGCATTCCAGAAGAGCCGTTACCTGACGAGCTGAGGTAGCATTCCAGAGGAGCCGTTTACCTGGCGGAAAGGGAGTTGAAAAGCTCCATGGTAGAGATAGTGTCCCGGGGGAGTTGCCTATCCCCGTGGGTGAGTCCTCATGCTTGAGCATTTAAAGTGCGTCAAGATAGCATCCCGGAGGATCCGTCTACCTGAAGGGCCGAGGTAGCATCCCGAAGGAGCCGTCTACCTGGCCGAAGAGGAGTTAAAAAGCTCCCTGGTAGAGATAGTGTCTCGGAAGAGTCGCCTATCCGCGCGGGTGAGTCCTCGTGCCGGAGCACTCAAAGCAAGTCAAGGTACCATCCTAGAAGAGCCGTCTACCTGACGGGCCGAGGTAGCATCCCGAAAGAGTTGTCTACCTGGCAGAAGGGGAGTTAAAAAGCTCCCTGGCGGATATAGTGTTCTGGAGGAGTCGCCTATCCCTGCGAGATGCTGCACACTCCGGAGAGTGGGTCGAAGCATATTTCACGACTAATGCAAGGTATGCATGGTGTGGTGATAGGATGGACCAGCGCAAGGAGCGTGATAGTGTGACATAGAGCCGGGGGGTGTGACTGTCAGTGGCATGGCGCATGGGTGCGGCAGAATGTTAAGGAAGGCGCGCGGGCACGAGCGACGAGTGTCGCGGAGATAGGCTCGAGCGACAGGGACCATGGAGCCGAGCGCGGGCATAGTGGAGATGGCGTGTGACGAGCGCCGGGAAGTCGGCTCGTGGGTGACAGCAGGCGTCTCAGCGACGGCTTGTGACCACGGGCGATGGGTGCCGTGAAGCCGATGCGCGGCGACGACAGGCTACCACGGGGCAACGGGCACCTTGAAGCCGGCGCTCAGGCGACGGTGGGCATCGTAGAGAAGGCGCGCGACTACGAGCGACGGTTGTCGCGACGACGGCGAGCGTTTACAAGCGACGGTCGTCATGGCGACGACGTGCGGCCACGAGCTACGGGCTCGTGGAGTCGGCGCACGACGACAAAGGGCAACGCAAAGACGATGCGTGACCATAAGCGACGGTTGTCACGCCGACGGCTGTCACGGCGACGGCGAGCGTTCACATGCGACGGTCGACGGTTGTCAAGGTAGATGGCCGACCCCTTTCATCAAGGGAGGTGGCCGACCCCCAAAGGGAAAGGCGTGCCAGAGTTGTTTCACGAGTAATTCACGTGACTTGAGTATGTGTTGCTTTGACCGGCTTGTGAGCATTAAAAAAACTTGACCTTTGAATACGGTGATATGTCACGTAAAACGAGACCCTCACTGGGTCTATTGGTGCAGCCAAAGTAGGTTGGAAACACAAGTAAACTTAATCTTGAAGAGTGGAATGTCATGTATCATGTTGTGAGATATCTTAAAAGAATTAATAACTACTTTTTTATGTATCGAAGGCAACCAACTATTCTTGAAAGTCTATTTGACGGAGATTGGAATTCTTATGAAGATTTCATGTTCACAGAGCTATATGTTAGAGATTTAAAAAGTAATAAATTATTGCCAAATCCACCGTAGAAGTTGAAAATTGCCTTCGCCTCGACAAGTGAAGAAGCAAGTTGGCTGCTTGGTTTATTGCTTGAGACGTCTATGTGGGAAAAGCCAGTGCCACCTGTTTTGATCCATTGTGATAACACCCCAACAAATGACAAAGTGCAATGCATATATAGATTACATGGGATTAGGTGATAATCTTGCTGATCCATTGACAAAAGCTCTAACTAGATAAAAGATCTAGAATACATATAATAGGATGGGACTTAAGCCCAGAATTGTATAAGTCATTTATCAGGATATAACCTCATAAGGACCGGAGATCTAAATACCTAGGTAAGGGGACCAACTAGTGACTGACTTTATGCATGCACTATTCTTGCCTTATGACGTAATGTCAACCAACCTAGGATCTGATGTAGTTTTCATTAGTTTTGAGCACTCAGCTTGTAAACATGCATATAATTGAGTAGCAATACAAAAGGGACCTTTCACCCCCCCCCCCCCCCCCCCCCTCCCCCCAAAAAAAAAAGGTTTGAGCTACAATTTCTTTTAAATATTAAATCTACATAATAACCAATCAGGAATTTCGTAATCATCCCAACGCGCATCATTCTAAACAATCTGGAGAACTTGGGATCTAAACCCTTTATTCTGTTGGTCAAGCAAGGCTAATGGATCTCCATAGCAAGCTAGCTGGGTTGGAATTTTTGTCAAGTGGAGAACGTATGGTGAAGTGGAGCGACACCAACCAAAAGGCTTCTTGGCCAATCCCAAAGTAATCCCCATCCCTTCTAGCAAATCATTCCAACCTTGTATAGTGCGATGGAAGGCGTTCATCAGACTGGCAATGCAGCCCTCGTGTCCCTGTGCATTGTTCTAATGACAGAACTTACTTGCTCAAGCTGCTCTTCACTTGAACAAGCTGAAAGAAGTACTTTTGCGGTTCCTCCATCAGGGTAACAACCGTCATTAATCATTTCTTCGAAAATTTGTAAGCATCTTTGGTACTGTTTCTTCCTAGAATAGGCTCCTAGACGAGAAGTCCAGGTCACGACGTCTGGTTTCAAGTTCTTGGCAGGAAGCAATTGGAACAGCTCCTCCATTTTCTCAACAAATCCAGCACGTCCATACGTATTGATCAAGATGTTGTACGTGCTAATATCGGCTAAATATGGTCCATTGTCCATGGCAGCTAAAACTTCTTCCATCTTTCCGAAGAGTCCTATACGCCCGTACAGGTTCAGCATACTATTGAGAACATAAGTATCTGGTTCAAGTCCAGATTTGTGCATCTGATTCAAAATTTCTTCACATTTTGGTACATTGCCTACCCTTGAGTAGGCCGATAAAAGCAGCATGTGAGATTTCATTGTTGGTGCAATTCCAAGCCGCTTCATCTCCACAAACACATCTTGTGCATCTAAATATACAAAGCACAAAAGTTTAGAAATTTAAGAATACTAAGATGATAGTATATTGCTGCCACTAGAATCTAGTCTTACTGCCAATTTGCAGTGTGTTAGGAACTACGTCTGACCTGAGCCTCCTTAAATGGTTAACCCAATATCCGTAGCTATTAAGAAAGTACATGAGTCGAATGCAATACGAAAACCTGATAAGGGAAATGTCCAAAAAGATAACAGGACCCTAATGTTCTTATTCCTTTGTGTTATTGTTTTTCTTATTCGGGAAAAGGGATTTCAACCACAAGACTGGAGAAATGATTCACGTGCAATGTGGGGAAACAAATATAGTAAAATAGGTTATGCAGTGTCAACAGTTACCCTCATGAAGACCAGATCTTCCATATGCATCAACCATGATATTAAATGACGCTCGGTCTGGTTCACACCCCATGTGCTGCATGAGTGAAAAGATTTCTGCAGCACCATAAGGAAAGCCTGCACGACTGCCAGATAATTTAATCAAACAAACTTGGGCTCGTTAGTACTTCATATTAAGAACATTAACTTTATCAAAGTAGCAGAAAGCGCGGCTGAGTCTGCATGCAACCACTTTTGCCAAGTTATGGTGTCAACTCTATTCCGTCTACCCCTCCAGCCCTCCTGCACATGCCCTGTTTTAGTGAAAACAGGTAGCAAGTGTTCTTTTATAACTTATTCTCGATTGCCTACTTCGATAGAGTGCGAAATAAAGGTCTTAAGCATTTAAGCTTCAGAAGGTTCTCCGCGAACTCCAAATATCTTCTAACCTCTCACATGATACCAATGAGTTCTTGGTTTAAGGTCCAAACTCTTTGGGGTTTCAAAAGCACCTAGAGAGTAGCGTTCAACCACAGAGCAATCCATATCTTCAGTCATTGTTTTTACGAATCTTGAGATCAAAACTGAAGAGACATGCAAGAACCGAACCGTTTCTAGTGCTAGGATTCTAATACACTTCAATGGCAGAATGATAGAAGGCGAATCAGGGACCAGATGTGTCAAATGCAGCCGTCGTACCTAAGTATTAGATGTCAAAACCAACATCGAGGCAACAGATGTGGACTTTAGGCAACCAACAGCACCCTGGCTGCTGTAATTTTTGCAACAGAAGCAAAAACACGGTGTGTAATCACCGTCCCCAGCAGTAAACAGTACTAGCTAGTTGCCAACCTGCACTTGCTTTGGGCCTCAATGGCTAGAACTTGGAGCATCACTCCGTGCAAGAGAAAGAACACAATTTATGAATAATTTTGGCATCACTCAGGAATTAAATGGTGAATCAGGTTCCATGTTCCGCTTTGTCTTACACAGTTTTTTGTCATAATAATCAATTCTTACTATTGACTATCCAAAATTGCACAGTTCAACTAACCGATGCACCAAAATATAGAATCAGGACATTTTGACTAGGATTTAGCAATCCACCAGTATAGATGAATTTTTACAAGGCTATGTCACTGATAGACTTCAATAACCAATCTAACATACAAATTTAATTATCACAATTTACTTTTCTAGCTCGGGTATTTTAAAATTGTGGGGCAGCTCTATCAAAACACAAAAAATATGAACCTAAAAAAAAATGGAACTGGCTTCATTTGTCCAAATATGCGAGATAAGCTGTTTTAGATAGTTACCTGTAAGCTTCCATAAGTGCATTATATGCATACACATCAGGTTCATGCCCTGCTTCCTGTAGCTGCTCAAATACCTCTTCAGCTTTTTCACAAAGTCCATCCCTTGCAAATGCATTAATTAAAGCAGTGTAAGTGCAGATGTTAGGTTTGCATTTTTGGCTTCTCATCTCGTTAAACACCTTTACGGCCATGTAGGATTTGTTTGCCTGCAAAGTGAAAGGACGTATTGAACTTTTAAGGAAGGAAATAAAGAAAAGAGAAATCATCAGAAGAAAATTTCCATTCTGATTACATCCGCTTTGTTTCCACCACCCATGCCATGCCCGAAACGGAAAAGAGTGGAAGCAACAGACCACCCATTAGACATTACATGATCCTACTTTTGCATAACTACATTTGATTCCACTATAAGAATATGATCGTTCGAATGGTCCAACAGTGCACGGACTAGGCTATCCATGGGCGATGGCCAAGCCCTACTAGTTATGTAACAAAGTCTACCCTCTCCCCACGACCACCACCCCCACAAGAGAGGGGGAAAGGGGGCCTCAAATTCACAATGCTCACACCTGGAATTTGTCAACAAAAGAAATTGCGATGCCAAAATAAGTATCAAGAGTGCAGTTTTCTGTGCAGCTTGATATAATTTGCTGTCAGTGTGTCACTACTGCCATTTTGCGAATGTTGGAGGGGCTGGGTATTTGGAGGGGGGGGGGGGGGGGGTTGCGTGGGAGGGGAGGTGGGGGGACGCTCACAATGCTCACAGTTGGAGTGGTCAAAAAAGGAAAATGCAATGCCAAAAACAATTTTCAAAAACTCAGTGCAGCTTTCTGTGCAACTTGATGTTATTGTGCTGTCACTGAGACGCTACTTCAAAATTCTAACTTCCATAGACAAGGAAGGTTAGCTATTGCTTGGTAGAAGAGAAAGGCCCTGCTAGTGGGACTGCATAAGAAGAACAATCTTAAAACTGCAAGCATGGCAGGAGAAGGAAAGCCATATAGAAGGGTGGAAACAGTTGAAACAAGCAACGCATTTCATTGATCATGAAGATTTGCAGGCTCTGTAATAAGTAGAGAGAAGCAGCTAAGAAAAGCATGAAATTTCTAACAGGTAGAAGAAGAGTGTAATGTCAATTCCAATTCTCTGACGCGAAAGATCCAACTAGAGTTTTAGGAAGCAAAATCATAAGATTTCTGTGTTCCATTACAAAAGGCATGGGCTTGAATCAAGTATCAATCTATACATGTTCAATATTAAACAATGTGTGGCAGACAATCATTTCCTCAATCTCCTTTCTACAACTAGAGCAGGTTAATACCTACTGTAGATAGATGCTTCGGTGCACAATGATCGACTACAAAAGCCTCTGAGGGTGGAGCTTTGACTGAATCTAAGATTAAATATAGTAACAGTTTAGAAACAGATAGAGATGGCTGATTCTACTGAATTTACTGTGAATAAATAAATGGTGGTACCACATGATAGTTTGCCATGACAAGTTAGATGTTTGTGCTCGTTGAAAAAGATGGCAGCATAAAAATTGCAAATTCAGGGCTGATTTGCAGAGTACATTGATATAATACCAGAAATAGTACCTGCGACTGAGACTATGTAGCAATTGCTGAAGGTTACCATCTGATGCTTTTGAGGTGAAAAGGAAAAAAAACTTCTTATAAAATATTAAAACGTGATGGTACACATGCTGTACGCCAGAGAGGAGACCTACACCTTTGCTACTAAATTGCCATGAGAAGGTGACATGTGAAAAAAGCGACATGCTGTGCTTTTTAATTATACACGACGGAATAATAGCGGGGCTGCCACAGGTAGGTTTTAATGGAGAAGGAGGATATTGCACTATCAATGTAGAGCAAAGGCCGAAGAGATTCTACCACAAAGAAGTGCAACATAGGCGATGAAGAAGAGAACAGAATGCAAAGTGTCTGCAAGATGGATTTCACAAAAAGGAAGAATGAATCTGCTCTGATTTCTTGGCAAAGCACATCTGGTTCCCTTATTGATAAGATGATTGAAATGCTTCGCACAAGAAACAGATCATACAAACTTTAAAAAGAGACATACAAAAAAAAAAAAAAGAACAATGAACAGTGAGGCACAACTCCTAGTAGAATTAGGGCTGTAAATGAACCAAGTTGTTCACGAACAGCTCGCTGCTCGTTCTCTCATAAACTCGTTTATGTTCATTCATGTAATAAGTGAACCGAACACGAAAGAAATTTTAGGGCTCGTTTATTAAACGAGCCGAGTTTGAACATGATGATGTTTGTTTATTAAAGTTCGTGAACAAGAGGGCTCGTTTACTTAACGAGCCGAACACGAGCCAAGCCTTATAAATGAACATCTGTTCGTTTACTCATTAAAAAATACAGTATATACACAAAATATCTGTGTGTTGGGACGTGGAAGCCTGTGGATCACCAAATGCTTCCTCTCTCTATCACCAAATTCATTCTCCTTATCAAATCAGAGACTCAAGACACGCAACAGTCAAACAACCGTGCGGCCGTGCCCCCTCTCTCATCAGTTCGGTATTCAGGTAGTCATCACCCGGACACACCGTCGGCTAGAGCGCCGCCGGCAAGATCACCGCCCATGCTGCGGCCAGATCATCGCCCACGCCACCTCCTTTACTTCGATACTCGAACAGTCAAAACAACCTCTGCCCCCTCTCTCATCACACAAGCACATCGCAGGCCAAAGCACCGCCCACACCGCCGGGCAGAGCACCGCCCACACCGCCGGCCAGACCACCCCCAAGTCAGGCCACAGGCCCACAAACGGCAGCTGGTCCTCCACACAAGCCAAGTCCTCTGATCACTGATGCCTCTCTCTCTTGTCACACACACAAACACGCCTCTCACCTTTCACCTCTCTCTCTCTCTCTCGCGTCACACACGAGACACACACAAAAGCGCACATACAAACATGCTCTCACCATCTCTCAACCTCACACAAACACACGCACACATTACAGATTTACGATGGAGCCATGACAACTTCCAATCCCACCCCGCAGCCATTGAAAACAGCAGATCTGGGATCGGAAATATCCTCGTTCTTCAAATATTCGTCAAGATTCTGAAGTCGGATCTCCAATTCAATTCAAAATCACCAATTTGGTCGATGGAGGGTCTCGAATCTCGATCCAAAGTCAATTCTAGTACGGGCTGTAGTATGGTGGTCGAAATTGGTTTCAGGTCTGTACATTGTGGTTCCATCTTGAGTTCTTGAACGGATTTTGAAGCTTGAACTCGGTTCGCCTACTTAGACTAACGAGCCGAGCCCGAGTTTTGTAGCGACGAACTCGAGCCGAGTTCAAACATCAGCATTCATGCTCTTAGAGAACACGAGCTGAGCCCAAACATATTCGAACACGCCCTTGTTCGCCTCGAAATCGGTTCGTATACAGCCCTAAGTAGAATAAGAAACACATTGAACCATTTAGCAATACTATTAAATTTCGAGTGTGTCAGTTATAACATCCTTCAATATATGGATAATGAAATGCATTGTGATTTGTGACATACCTTTCCATATAAGTTTATCAACATTGTATAAGTATCAGTAGATGGTTCGCAGTGATCTTTCTTCATCCTCTGAAAGACCTCCACAGCTCTTTCTGAGTTTCTTCTTTTTATTAAGCCATCCATGTAAGCGTTGTATATGACAGTGCCTGCACAAAAATAAGGCCAGTCAAGAGATCGAGACAAGGTTTAAGCAAAACCATAATCCAAATTGCAACACAACGTCAACATCATCTATGTCTTGACAGCACGTTCATAAGATTATTGGAGAGACTATATATTCTTTGATGATAAGGTTCCAGTACATCTATCACTTAGCCTTTAACAGTGATGAACAAATGACCCGCACTTTTGTCAAACCCATCAACAAGTAACAAGTACATTACATTAGTGGAGATAATGCATATGCTCCTTATGACCAGCATAAGAAGACCTCCGGTGGGCATATACCTGAAAGGCAGCAAACACGTGAACTACATTGGAAGGAAAGTCAAATTACGTTTTTCGGAACTTAAATGTACAATAACCTAAATTTTGACATTGTAGAAATTCAAACCACATTTAGAAGTCATTTTTGCCGAAATAGGTGATTGCTTGTCTTTACTTTTTGTGTAAAGACTTAAACCAAAAAATAAATAGGAGTCAATGATCTCCAGTAACAACATAACGTACGATAACTTAAGGAGAACAGAAAGCCTGCTGCCTGTAGTTAGATATGTGGTGGTTTGAGGTTATTAGACAAGTAGCTTCAAGCTCAAAGTTGGTTCGCTTTTGAGTGACATCTTGATGTGGTGTAAGTGGGGATAGATTAAAGACCAAGACTATCAGAGAAGAGAGAGACAGACATGGAAAGATAATTCTGGGAGGAGGAAGAAACAACAGAACAGGGGGAAAGAGAACAGCAACACAGTATAATTCATGGACAAATGTATAAATAGTGGTCCAAAAGGACCAGTTAAAATACTAAAAAAGAAAAGTGAACAGAGTCACAATCCACAAGATTAGATCATCACAATATTCCACTCCCTAATTGATCTGATTACCAATCATATCACTGAATTCCAACCACAATTATATTCTAATTTACATCAAGCAGGTCATGTTTGCGTCCTACGCTTTTTTAGGTGCATCCGTCCTATCTCGATTCCCATGTTGAAATATATTAGTATTATCATTGACAAAAGGATCAATTAGGGACTGGAAAAGTTAGGGATTTTATTGTGACGATTAAGTCTCGCAGATTGAAGTTTTATTCAGTTCCTTTTTTATATTTCTAGTCGTCCTATAAAAGGACCCTTGATGTACTGAGTTTAACCAGTTGTTGAGACTTCTATTGAGCGAAAAGTTCAAGTACCCTGTACCAGTGATAATGTTTTGTATGAATTTCAGGATGAGTATCCTGAAGAACAGTGTGTGGAGTTGCCTACTGGAAAGTCTACCCATCATTGCCTAGTCGGTCAGGCTTCTCTCAAGAGTCCTTTTGAGTTTTTTTTCTTGATGTTTCCTTACATATCAACTATTCTTATTGATACCAGTCCAGTTAGTGAGTTTCATTCACATCATTACTAGTTCACTACTCATTTTTGAATAAATTCACAGACTTGGGTGCTACTCCAGTCGCATGTTGCTTTTCTTATTGAGCCTCTTCCTAGTTTCACTCTTCAATTCTTAGTTGGAGGACTTTTTAAAACTATTCACGCTCCCAACCGAACCTTGCTCCTGAATCTCGCACCTGTTCCCACTTCCACCTCAAAACCGACAGTAGTAGTGAAGCTCAGGTCAGAACCTTGCATGCGCTCGTACTCCAGCCCAAGCTCCATGCAGCTAAGCTCTTATTCCTTGACCAGTTAGATGAATCACTAACCCGTCGTCCTTCTTCTGCACACTTACTATACTAGCCAAAAGATTTGCATTTTCATCTTGGAGATGCCACCTCATCCAGGTGCCTTGGTGCCTCCAATGCTGCCTACAGTTACCCATAAAGATGCTTTCTTCTGCGCTGCATGTTACCTCCAATGTTTGAGATCTATCAACCGGCGATTGTCAATTGTTCTTGAGGGTCCGACATATGTTCCCTTCGACAGAATTTCAGATAGCTACTTCCTCCACTAAGCCATGTTCTGCTTCTGCTTACCTTCACCTGCAACTCTTCAGAGAAGAGTTTTTCTCCGCAATAAGAAATGATCGGAATCAAGACGAGATAGATGCACCTTGTAGAAAGATACGCATCTATGTCTAGGAAGTGGGAACAAACATAGCCTGCTTGAGATATATTTAGGTTTGATTATGGTCGGAATAAATTGGTGATATAATTGGTAATCAAGTCGAATTTATTAGGTATTTAGATTATGATTTAATCCCTTTTCATTTTTTAACATTTCAAGTTGTCCTCTAAAAGAACCCCTCACTTAATGAGTTTAAGAAGTTGCTGATGATTTATAGATTGAGTAGCTATTCTGTCTCTCCATATCTGACTCTCCACCAAATCTATCCCCACATAACTCTTCATGTGGGACAAGTGGGAATAAATTTGCAAAGCAGGCTACCAGAGGGGAGAGAGAAGAAAATGTAAATATTAAACTCAGAAAAGGGATAAACAGCAACCAGAATAGGAACAAAAAGAATAACTACTCAGTATTTTATTCATCAGTAACTGCTTAAACTCAAACTTGAAACATTAAATAAGGAAAACTAATACAATCCTAGTCTATATGAACACCAAAATCGAATCCTTAACTTATCGGATTACTATTGTATAAATAAATTATTCCAACCAACATTTAATCCTAAATATCTCAAGCCAGTAATTTTTCCTCCTACGTTTGTCATAGACGCCCCTTTTTTAAATCCACCCATCCTGTCTTGATTCCCATCACTTTTAGATGCTGTGAATGTACAATATAGGTTTACTAATTATCTTATATAAAAGAGGTTTAGTGGTCTTAGGACTTCAGCCTTCAGGGAAAAAGTGTTCTTCCTGCTAAAGGTTTGGTTTGTAGATAAGCAATATCTATCAGAAGAATTAACAGGAACAAAAGCCATTGACACTGCAATAAACTAGAATACAGAATGTTTGCTCGTAATCGTCATCAAAACAAACTTTGATGCTCATACTTTCTGCTTAAGTAACCATAAAAGATATTACATGCATCCTTTTTTAGTAACAGGAGGCACACAACAGGAACGCATTTTAAATGGGAACGTAATCTGGCTTTTAAGAAAAAAGGCGCTGAGTTAAGATTTGTTAAAGTCCTTTATATGTGAAATGAGTATATGCTATGAACTACACATGGCCTTGAATTGTGGAAAAACCTTACCACTTACATTCCTCTTGACTATTAGTAAAAAGAAGAACATGAAAACGTACTAGGGGGTAAGCCAATTTTTCGCATCTCAGTAAACACAGCTTCAGCTTTCTCAATTAGTCCAGATGTGCAGTAGGCCTTTATAAGAAGTGCGTAAGTATCTTCAGTGGCAATGTACCGAGCATCAAGAAGTTCCAAATAAGTAGACTCTGCCTTCTTATACAGTAACTTCTGCCCATAAGCATCTATAAGCAAATTGTAGCAAATTATATCTGGCTGGAAAGAACTCCTGTACAAAATCCATTCACAAATCTGCACAGTTGCTTAAATAGTTACACTTCTCGTCTCCATCATTAACAAGATTGTGAAATTAGAAGTACATTGAGTACTGATAATAAGAAACAGCAAACTCCTTGATAGGGATCAGACATTTAAAGCTAGAGCTTAATTGTGGAAACAGAAGTAAAAGAGAAAACATCTATATGGGACTAATGTAAGAAGCTTAGACCCATCAGGTCTACTTTGGGCTTTCGGACCTTTCAGGGTATTCTTGACATTAATGGCTACTTTGAAAGATCTAGTAATTTCTATATTTGTTTAGTTAAAGATATTTAGCATTCCTTTTAGTTTTAGGAGTTGGTGTAGTCTTCTTTTAGTAGCCTTCTGGATTATTCCTCGTAGGAGAGACCTTTACTTTTTGTGTATATAAGCAATACTAGTAAGCAGAATTGAAGGAGAACTGATGAACAGAATTTTACGAAGCAAATTTGCTTTCTCTTGTCAATGGTGGGACTCCACTGATTATTCTTATAGGTGAAACTCCAAGAAGGCCTTAGTGAGACGCTAAGGTTTGTTCTTTTTCTTATTTTGTTTGAATTTAAAGAACACAAAAACATTGTCCATGGCTACAGTTAACAGCACCCTAAACAGCCCTCACGAAAAAAACCACATCTTTAACCCTAGCTTCTCAATCACAAATCTATAATCAAAGCCCTAGCCCACCATACCTGATAGCGGGACAGCCTTACATACCCTTAGTAAGGTCCCTTCTTTATCACTTCTCCAAAGACCTAGCATTTGTCTACTAAAAGGGAGAAAAGAAAGAACAGAAGGCGATTTAGTTTCTAGTGCTATTTATAACTGACATTGTAATACTTGGAATGGTGCAATGCCATGCTTAGGGGCTCAATCACACCGTCGGTTCTAGACGCACACCCTCTGAAAACAAGAGTTTCACTAAATACAATATTTTTGTTTCTAATTCATACCTAGTGACAAAACTTCTAAAGGGGTGGGAAAATTGCAAAAGAAGGGTTTATTAGCCTCAATGTACGTTTACTTAGGAAAAAATCTAACAAATTTGGAAGCATTTAAGTCAAAAAATCAAATATGCTCACTATGTGTGTACAACCAAAATTGATACCAAATCCCAACAAACACCGCAGAGAAACATAGAAGGCAAATAAGAGGTATGAGATTCTTACCTGTATGATTGGATCCCATCTTTTGTTAAGACGAAGTTGAACAGCTACACTTATCATGTCATCCCAGGTTGTATGAGTGGGAGGAAGAGTATCAAACGCACCCCAAATTCTTTTTGGGTCCGCTTCCTGCTGCACAAAGTTCATAATCTGCCGAGCAGTGGGGCTCAGCACAGGGAAAATTCCATCAACAAACCCAGAACCATATTTCCATCCTTGTCCCCTTAAAGAACCACCTATATAAATCCCATTACTAGGGACTTTATGGGCAGTACAAAGCTTAGGAAACACTGAAATACTTACCCTTCTTCCTAGAAACTTTTTTGTGATTAAAGCTTCTTAATTTGCCACGTTTGTCAATGAAAAGACTGTCACGTTTATACTTTTCAATGAGTTCACTATTGGAATTACTTGCTCTCTGTCTGATGTCACTGATGCAACTTGTTGGTTCGATGAGGCCGTAAGTTCCTATGCAGTTTGTGACTAACCTGCGCAAGTCCAGTAAGAAAATACAGAGTCACAACACCATTGGCTCAACAACGTTTGTTCTGTTCCATTAGAACCCATTTTTCTTTTCGGGGTTTATCTTCTCAGATACTGTTCCAAGTCATAATGTGTACGTAATAGAAAAACCAATTAAAGCCATGGTTAGAAGCATTTATAAGAAAGTTAATTGCTTTATTGTAAACTACAACGTGCATTCCCGCGGAGACCCATGTCTCTAAAGTAAGTCAAGGTGCAAAGCAGATAAGCAAAAAAGCCAAAAAATATTAATCAAAAGGCTGGTGATATTGCCACAACTGAAAATAATGTTGCCACGGCTGGAGATATTAATCAAAAGACGATTAAGCCCTCAACCTTCGTCTTTTTCCTCCCTATTCTTCACTTCCTCTCTAGTTCCTAAATCAGGTGAACAGATTGAGTTATACAATAGCACCGTTGTGATGCATATACTAACAGGCTTAAATCTGAATATATATATATATATATATTTCGTCCTTACTTCCTATTGGAAGTAACAATCCTCACGAGCAATTTACATCACCAAAATTCCGGATCGAACTCACCGGAATAATAGATATCATTTATGCCAGCAATATGCAGCATGGGTGAGCACATACCACAACTGGGCTTTGAAAATTCTTCTTTAGAACAAACTGAATCTGAACCACTGCATCACCATCACCGGTAGACGGGCCGAACTAACACCAAGTCTTTGGAACCGGCATTTAAAACGAGAGAGAGAGAGATAAGCTTCAAATAAGATATATGATCTTGCTTCAATGAGTCTGACTTGGCATACACATGAATATATTAAAGACGATCTGAGGTCTGATTGTGTGAAAGAAGATTGCACATTGGTCCAAACAGAGGGACAATAAAAATCTTTGGGGCATAATGGCTGTGCAACATAATTTTGAGTTGTGGTAATATTGCCAGCCTAAACAAATTCCCATTACAAATAAAAAGAATAATGTAACATAAGCATGTCATTTGAGTATATTTTATGTGCATCTGCTGAAATGCATTAACTCTACGGGAACACACAAGGATTATCACCTCTTCCCATCATCTAAAAGGGCATCAAGGGACGTAAAAGAGCTGTCATCCAGCCGGAAAAGTGGAGAAGAAATTAGCTTCTAAGTTACATAAAGGCTGCTCCGCTTCCGCAAAAGCTTGCCTATTTCTCTCTCTTCATATACACCAAAAAAAGCATACAGGAATCAATCCCCCACAATCTACCTGCACTCCATTATCTCTTTTATAAGCTATGCAGCAACTCAACCACAGACCGCGGCATCACCCAAATAGAGTTAAGAAGGCAGAATACCATGTCTCAAATCCCCTTCATGACCGGGCAATGCAGAAGTACATGATCTACTGACTCCCATCAGCTTTGCACATAACAGCACCTGACATACACTTCCCTTTCTCTTGCTTAAGCTGTCCCCCGTCTTCTTAAGCAAAGTAACAGACTTTGGGGAACCAAACACGTCAATATTAATCTCAAAGTAAACAAGCCCCCTGCTCCAAAACCAGCTTTCAACAAAGATTTCATCATCAAACAGCCATTTGAAATAACCTTTCTTACTCATCCTCCCAACCAATCAACCTCTATCGAGTTCAAACAACCAAGAACCTACCACGCCTCCTGTCCAACTCTCAGTCATGGAATCTTCTCCTGAAGTAGGATTCTGTTAATGCAACAAAACAGCCACAAGACTTCCTTAGCACAAGCAGTACGAAACAGCAAACGAAAGAATTTATGCAGCTACTGGATCCCGCCAATATCTAATTCAAGTACCAATACCCGCAGCAAAGCTAACCTGCTTGGCAAAAGTCCCCCATCCCATACCTACCCGAAATTTACCCACAACTAATCTCCTCAGCGAAACACTCTGTTCTCATTAGCCCTATTATAAAGCCACTTGTGAAGGACAGAAAACTTCAAGGATCTCAGGTCTTAAATGCCCAAGCCTCCACATGGCATCGGGAAGCATGCCCTCTCCCATTTAACCAAGTGATACTTCATGTCATTTGAGGAGCCCTCCCACATAGAATTTTGGTCAAGTCTCTGTCTCTCTCTCAAATGTCTTGGCAATGTGAATCACCATCAAAGACGTGAAGTATGTGAAGACACTAGAGAGCGTTCTTTTAAGGAGAGTAGGACTACCCCCGATGCAAAGTTATTCTTTACTACACCGCTGCCAATAGTCTTTAAACGCGTTCAAGCACTGAATTCTAGCAGCTCTTATCCTTGAAAGCAAAAGGAAGCGCAAGCTATATCGAAAAGCCTGAGCTGGAGTAGCAAGATCTAGAAACTCCTCCCGCACTTTACTTAGCAAAACACAATAATAATTTTCAGACCTGAGATTACATGGAAGAGAAGGAGCACCGATTGAAAGTAATGCAACTGAGTATCTTCCGCCTTAGAGAAGAGACCCAAAAAGTTAACTCCACAACTTCGAAATGTGAAGCCATTTAGTCTTCTGTATTTAGTTTCTTGGTTTGGCTTCAAAGCCTAAAATTCAGACCAAGAAATCTCCCCCATAGAAATAAGAGCACGTACTGAAAATCAAAAACGTAAAAAGTATAACATGTTTCCTAATTTGCTTCAGTGTTGACAAACTTATAGAATGTCTTCAATCTGCATAATTTTTCTTCATGCATGAGACTATCAATAAAGGAATCTTGAATGGCTTGAAAAGGTTGTTAACATCCTTCAAGCAGAAAAAATTTAGCCTCCATCTATTTGGCATAAGGTACAAATCCTAACAAGCATGGGTCTCTAACCACTTAATTTCCAAGGTCGACCAGAAAACAAATTTCAAATGCTTGTTGTCTTCTTTGCATGCTCTCTTATGGGCTTCTATCCATTCAAGTTTCGAAGCCGACCGGAAAAGAAATTTCAGATGCTTCTTGTCTTCTTGCATGCTCCCTTATTTGTTTTCTTCTCTAAACACCCATATGAGAGGATATAATACTCTCCTAACAAAATGTATACTTAACAGTCCCAAGTTTATTAATTGAAAGATCGACTTCAACAAGACATAACAGGGTTTGTGTAATACCTGGACCAACATTTTATATCATCCAGTAATGAGTTCGATTGCATAATTCAAACCACAGCAAAAAAGAACCAAAAAGAAAACCGGAGACCTCGCTCTAAGAAGTTTCAACCCTTCAAGAAGCCAAATGGTCTTGCGAGAACCAAAGCGTCAAAAGGTCACCAACACAAAGGACCCTACATACAAAGGTCTTCTCAATTATGAAGCCATCAACACGAACTTGCCATTGAATAATTGCAAGAACACAAAGGCCACCACAAGAGTAGTTTCCTCTAAACAAATCTATATCCTTCCACGGTATAACACGAGCATCACCACGAACAACTCCATCCATGACAACAAACCCATGTATGCCATAATCTATTTTTGAACTTCTCCATTGTTTGCCAATGGGATGTCGAGGAAAATTTTGATGGAAGTGTAGTGGAATTACCCGTTTGTGCCCTTGGTGAAAAGGAATGAGCATCCATTGAAAGACTTGAGAGTCTGTATTAGATGTGGAACTAGTCATTTCTGATCTCTCTGCGTTTGGACATCGATTTATGAGAAAGGCTCCCCTCCATCCGCCCCTCCCTCTCACTCCTTCCCCATTGAGAGGCCATGACAGCCATAGCTCCCCCCCCCCCCCACCCAAAAAAAAAAAAACCCAAACATGCATCAAACCTGAAGCACAACAGCATCCAAACAAGTTCTAATACGGCCAACGAAAAAGCAGCAATGGAACAGCACCTAACACAACTGAAGACATCCTTAAAAGGGAACCCTTCCACCATACCAACCAGTAACCAAAAGGGTAGAAGGCCGCAAAACATCAAATCAAACATACTATAAACCAACAAAATACTCCCGTGATAAATAACTTTAACTAGGCGGTAAAGCTCCGGCTAAGTCAAACCCATAAACAAACATGTCTCATATGTTCTCAATAAGGACAGCTTGAGCCCATCGTCAGGGAAGATGTTATCAAGATCTGCTACACGAGCTCTCTCTAAAGCAAGTCAACTGCTAGTCTGAACAACACCACAAACCCCATATCTGCAATCTCAATCCAGAAACAACTACAATGGACCCAATCACCAAAGACCACAAACCATTATGGAGGAACAGGACACTGAATACGAATTATAGACGCGTCACCGGATCTACAATCAACAAGCAAGAACCAGCTAACACATCAGCACAGATCCACTATCAAATAACCAACCAGACCAACTCTCACCTGAATGCATGGATCAAAAACCAATTTGGGTACACCACTGTAGGACAAAAATAAGATCTACTACCTACACAGATCTGCCCTTCATCATCAACAAAACCAAACACTGATAAAAAAAAAAAAAATTCAGCAAACAAAACCCAACACTGATAAACAAGTTCACCAGACAATACCAGACTTAATCCCAACGACACAAACTAAGAAAAGCAATTCCGTGTTGACAAAGGAGTAAGGCCGCCCACAGTATTGCTGCTCTCTACCATATTAAGTTATTGACTAAGTGCTTGGCTTCCATTATCCAATAGATTCATAAAAGGTGAATATAACACCTAGATCGCTAACAAGGACTTGACTAGGTTGCTAAGGATCTAGAATATTCTGATGTATAACATCCAACATAGACTAACAACAAACCGAGAAACTCTTACATGGTTTTCCCCACCACTATGCTTAATATGACTACCAGTTAAACAAATATTCAATGGCCCACATCTGAACCCATTGCATACATATAGGAGATGTATTTGGACAGGTCAGCTTCCTTGAATTGATTTAACCATTGCTACATGGTAGTGAAGAACCACCCAAAAGTTTTTCTAACATGCCACTACTAATATATAAAACCAAAATTTTCAACTCAAGATCACATCTACAAACAAGAATCAGGACATTGTAGCTAAGGATCCTAACATATCCATGATTTTCTCAATCACGTTCAAGTCTATTTGAGCATAGTTCAGGGGCAAAAAAGTTTCCCCGCCTCCTCTTCCTGCCAGGGTATGAACCTATTTAAAATTTGACTACATAAAGCAGCTCAACAAGCCGTTGTCTCAAACTAATTATGGTCGGTGCTTTTCTTTCACACTGGCATAAAATTATGCTTCTACCAATTATATCCTTTGTCATTACTTCTATGTTATTTCCAGTCTACCCTTTCTCACTGGGCAGTGGACATTTAGAGGCTCCATTGGATGTGTCGAAACAATCTCAGGCAATGCTTCATTGCACACTATAGTTCTTGTGAATGTTCTCATTTGTTACCATATCCTTCCTTATAGGGCTGCAAATCAACTAAAGAACTCACATCTTGTTTACACACATCCCATGTATAAGTTGCTCTAGCTGCCCAATATAGCACAAATGGCCTCTCTGCCTTCCAATAAAACTTTCCTCCAGAAGCACATCTTACCACATAATCCAATGTGATCTTATCCTACAAGTATACTCTCTCTCGATTTATCTCAATGAAGGAAGGTGCAAGCAAGCGTCTTGTAGAGTTGTAGGTCTTTCAGATAATATCGACCTTCCATTCAGTAATAATCACATCCTAACGCTTATTAACTCAATTTTGCTTCCAAAATAAAATCGGCTGCATCACTTCTACATTTTCTGCAATTCCAATGAAAAGGTTCCAAATCAAATCAATCTAACTACGAAACAAGGGCCATACATGAGTTTGATTAAGTATCACATTCTCGATTTGGGTCTCTCTGACAAAACCCACTTGCCTAAAGTTCATACTCGAATCACAAACCAGAAAAATAGTTTCAATTAAGAAAAGGATTTCAACATGGAATTTTGTGCTGATCACCTAATTAGGAGGTCTCTGTTTGTAAAGCTGAGCTAGCGTTGATTGGTAACTAGAGCTCATTTGATATATTCAACTCCTTATTTGATAAACTAGCCTTTTCATGGGAGACCGACTTTCCAAACCAAAATTCCCATTACAAACAAAAGAAGCCATGCGAGCATAGATGGGTAAAACTGCAACGAACAACGCAGTTCAAGAGCAAGACACTGAAGGAAGAAGGGTCACGTAGTAGACACCGCACACCAAAAATGGAATAGCAAGAGAAGTGTAGAAAGAGAGAAGGGAAGATACACTATGACTTACATGACTACAAAGATAAGGCCAGTGCGCACCAGTTGAACTCGCTGGTTTCTTTTGCAGGGCCGAGAGTCTTTGTATGACTTTAAAATGAGATAACACCATTTGTTGTTTTCTTCGAATTGGTGTTGTTCGGCAATCTTGGTTGCACGAATCGTGCGGCAGCTGGTGCGGCGTTTCGAACATATAACCTATTGTCCGATAAAACTATTGGTTTTGACAGCGGATGCGGCGCATAAAATGTACGGAGTTTTGGCCCGGTGGACCCGACAGCAAATAACAGATGTTCCAAGGGAGCAAGCATTCGATCAACAAAACTACTTGATACTGTCACCTAAGAAATCAGCGTCACCATTTACGGATAGATTCAGATCTGGCAGGAATCCATGACCCAGAACATTAATGTGGACGAACGGTCGATGGCGATGAATCGGCCCGGCGGCGGCGAGAGCAACTGATACGAGTTTCGTCGTGTTCCACGGACTGTTCGTCGATGACGACCAGGAACCCCATAGTTGGTTCCGCCGGAGATTTTGCCGGAACCATGGGGGTCGACGAACAGATCGTCAAGAACGACCCAGCCATCCGTCTAGATCTTGTGGGAAACCATGGAGTTCCACGGAAAAATCTAGATCTGGTCGGAATCCATGGTTGGGAGTTGCATGAACAGATCCAAATTTGCCTGGATTCCATGGCCCTGATGGTCGGTGACGAGGACTGTCATCGGCCGGTGACGTGTGCCAAAAGTAAAGTTAATAACATAAATTTTGTTTAAAAATAAAGCATAATAGTACAAAAAAAAAAGTTAACAAAATATTATCATAATATCAAATTGTCTTTAACTTTTATTATAATTATATTTTTAATAAAATTTTAAATTATAAAAATTGTCCAAGGGGTTATTTACTATTTGAAATCTTTAATTTGTGTTGCCTTTTAAAGATTTTCTAAGAATGCCAAATTTTACAAATTAAGTATTAAAAAAAGTCACGTATAAGTGTTCATCGCAACACTCAATAAGATGAATTCAATTTATGAAAACTAAATAGATTTTTCACTAAATAATACTTGTAAGACTTAATTATCAATTTACTTTATTTTAAAACTTATTTACCAGCATACCATACTTTTGAAAATCACGATTTGAAAGTACGACTTTAAAATAGAAATTGTTATTTGAAACCACGACTTTAAGTAGAAAACGTTGTTTAGAACCATATTTTTATTTTTATTTTTTACTTAATTTAAAATGGAAAACATATATATATATATATATATATACACACACTAAAAACATGGTTTCAAACTGCGATTTCTACTTTAAAGTTGTGGTTTCAACCGCGATTTTCAAAAGTGTGGTATGCGGGTAAATAAGTTTCAAAATAGAGTAAATTGATAATTAAGTTTTAAAATAGCATTATTTAGGGAAAAAATTCAAACTAAATATGTTGTTATGTGTAGTTATTTACCATTAAGATTTTCATTTTATGTCGCCTTTTAGAAAGTTTTTTAAAATACCACTTATCTCTATTCTAAAAAGATAATTCTATAACACCAAAATGGACGATACACCAAAAAGGGTTTCCCTTAATAAGTTGTATAGATAACATATCAGCGTTGCAACCATTAGCTTTCTTATCATCTGGACTGGCTTCTCGAGTGCGAAAATTTCTTTGGGCAGAAGAAATGAAATCTAGATGCATTGATAAAGGAGACGATATCTCACATTGCATGTGAGATGATTTGTGATTGACCTTATAAAACACTCACTGCACATGAACTCAAAAATACTACTTGGCTAGCCCTTTGATGAAGGCAATGCTCTCTAGGGGAGCCGTGGATCGGGTCATTACAGATGGTATCAGAGTGACTCTCGATTGCTAGGGCTGGGGTATCTAGTAGAGTTGCAGATGGTTAGGGGAAACGAATGCAAGTCTAGATATATCCCACATCAAGAAGATGGTTGGGGCAACAAAGTATGAGTCAGGTATATCCCACATCGACTAAAGAGGAAGATTTTCAGCTATATATGATCAAACATTAGGGAGAATGCTAAGACATAACATAGGAAATTGTGATATCTCACATCGGATGTGGGATGATTTATGATTGACCTTATAAGACCCTACTCATGAACTCATAACTATCTATCTGGGTAGCCCTTTTGAGGGAGGCAATGCCCTGTGGTGGAACCATGGATCAGGTCGTTACAGACAACAACACAAAGCTCTTCCAAGCCTCAACTTGAATACATGGGTCTTTTAATAGGATCGAAGGAATTTCTGTAATTCAACTAAATGGACAACTGATGATGGTGTGATTATGACCTGTTTTGAGAACTACTTCTTAAACTTATGGGGTAAATGCTTTTTTCCCTTCATGTACTTTCAGCATTATGCGATGTGACACCCTCACTTTAAAAACTGCTACTAGACCTACCTTCACTATCTAAAAGTGGGCAAATTTACCAAATCCGTTACGGAGTTATTATAAAGACATCATTACTATCTTGTTTTATTTTATTTACTTTAAGTATTTCAGACATTCATTAAATATAAAAATTACAGGGGCCAAAGTGTTACTTTTGCCCACCGTTAATCTCTCATTCATTTAGCACCGCAGTGTCGCACAGTTAACCCACCATGCAAACCACCATCTCCAAGAAGTCTCCCACCTCAAACAACCAACTCCAACAGACTCACCACCACAAACCACCATCTCAACAGGCCCACCATCGACCATTACCGCTGATAGACCCAACACGAGACCATCAGCAGTAACCCAATCCCCGGAAACCTCCATTTTCAATAGCCACCACCATTTTCCACCGTTGCCAATAATTCCACCATAAAAAAATGCCAACAATCCCACCATAAAAAAAATCTCCTAATCCCAACCTCATTCCCACCATAAAAAAACTCTCTAATGCCAACCTCACTGCAAAAACTCTCCACCATCCTTTCTTCATACTTCTGCATCTTCTCCTTATTTTCTCAGCGCAGGTGAGCTCCAGCAAAGTGGATGGTAGTGGAAATCAGTGAAATGGGTAACGGTGGCCGCAAGTTCTTCGAGTTCAGGGCAGTGGATTAGAAGTTGTGATGGCAACCACAGGTAGCACATTATGAGGAGGTAGGTTCGGTGTGGGTAGGGGTGGATGATGGCATGAACTCGCCACTGTCGTCCAAGCTCGCCCATGGTTCTTTAACCCCCGCCATAGGAGAGGGTTGGTGTCCCTGGTGGTGCTCCTTAAGTGAGTCGTTGGTGATGGATATGGCCTTGATGGGCTGGATTGGTGATGACAATGGAGGTGTTGGTGGTGATTTAGTGGTGGCGTGATGGCGGCAGAGATCTCCTTTAGAGCGACGGTGGTCACATTTTGGGGTGGGGGCAGAGAGAAGATGGGGAAAGAGAAAAGATATTAGGGTTAGGATTTTATGGTCAAATGAAAAAATCCCCCTTAAAAAATGTAGTTTTATGCCACTTGAAATGGCATTTAGGTAAATGAATTGCTGATTTTAAACTATGTGAAGTTAAAAGGGTATATTGGTCTTTAAAATATAACTCAGACTTCAAAGTATTCCCACTCAAAAACATAGTTAAGTTGGAAAAAAAACTGTCTAATGTGCCCACTTTTCAAAAATAGAGGTAGATTTAGTAGAAGTTTTTAAAGTGAGGGGTGCCATATCGCATAACGCTGAAAGTACATGGGGGCAAAGAGCATTTACCCCACACACCGGAACAACAGTCCAACATTGATCAATCTCTATTAATGCACTCTCACTCTCACTCTCTCTGTCCCCCAAACAATATACTACCTTTTGTTTACCAAAAGTTTTGGACATTCTTACAAACTAACATCACTAAGGGGGTACTCCCTTTCCTCAATTCTGGACATCTTTTAACAGAAGGCAAAAGTTCTCATATATCACTCTCATTGCCAAAGAAAAGTCTCCAAAATGCCCCTCATATTTTTTGGCCAATTGGCTTGTTCAACACCATCTACAAAATTATCTCCGAAGTGCTAGCAAATCAACTCCAATGCATGCTACCATCCCTTATCTCCCCTTACCAATAATGCCTTTTTAAAGGACCGAGTGGCACTAAAGATAGACATGAACGGACCAATGTCATTTGCAAGAAAAAATCAGGCAAGCAAAGAATAACAACACTAAAGATAGACATGAGCAAGGCCTTTAACTGTGTTAGATGGGATTTCAGTTAAACAGTGCTCACAACATTTAACCCCCCCTAGAATCTTGATTAACGAGTCCCCATCCAAAAGTATTCATCCATCTTCCGATGTAAGGTAGGGGGATCCGTTGTCTCCCTTCTTATTCGTCTTATGCTTTGAAGTCCTCTGAGCAGCGCTCACTAATGCTGAAGCTCTTAAAAGAATTTGCCAAGTCAAGAATTGTATCATGGGTCCTCCAATCAATCACTTTATGTTCACAAAGACACCATCCTCTTTTTCTAGATGCCTACTCAAATGTTAAACCCTCAAATTGATCCTGGAAAGATATTGTTACATCTCAATTATCAATTTTAACAAATCTTCGCTGGTTTGTAGGCCTAATACAAACCCCACAGAGTCGCACATGTCTCATCTTGCTTCAACTTTCAATTGGCAAACTCTTTTGGTATCTACCAATAAAATAACCCTATAGGGGAGGGGGAGGTGAATAGGATTTTAAGACTACTTTAAAGGATCAACAATTAAGGCAATAATATAAAGAGAGAAGGGCTTAGAGATACTTGACAATTGAGATTTAGATAGTTCGGCTCGAATTACGCTCAAGCCTACGTCCACCTCTTCAAGTAAGTTCCTTGAAAGGCCCCTGAATGCACTAGAATGGTCTTCCTTACAGGTCAAAACCGAATCTCATGCAATCCTTTGATGCTATACCCATATAGGGTTATAAATGAACTAAGCCGTTTATGAACTGCTTGAGGTTCGTTCTCCATAAAACTCGTTCGTATAAGATACGATCCCGAACATGAACAAGTTTGTAGAGCTCGTTCATTAAATGAGTCGAACATGAAGACTCTAAAATGTTCACAAACGTGTTTTGCGAACAGCTAGTTTAAATAATAAATTAATTATAATATAAAAAAACTAACATTTTCCATTAACCATATAAATTAATGCTTAAAATTGGAGGCCCTAAAGTCAATTAGCCCAAAATCCAAAGCCCATGGGACTAGCCCCATCTTTGAAGCTCAACATCTAAAAAACCCTAACTATATAAACTAAAACCTAAACCTAACACACACACACACACACAAATCACACATAGGCATACAGCCGTCTGCTCTCCATCCCCTCTCTCGTCTCTCTCTCCCTCACACACACACACACACACCCTCATAAATTGCACATAGCCTCTCTCTCTACACATGCACATCACAGCTTCGACGCTATTTACGATCTCATCTACAATGCCATCTACGACGCCATCATTACTTATCTACGATGCCATCATCGTTTGTTTTCAACATTGTCATCTCTCCGTCACCGGTGCATGCATCTTCCCGTTTCTATATCCTCATCGCCAATCTATCAGGATCTCTTTTGTAGTGTTTTCAATTTTGCATCCCTCTTGTATATTCTATAATATCATTTTAGCTTGAATAGATTGAAGGATTTGAGGATTTTTTGCAGATTTAGTGATTTATTGGAAGTTGAACACGGATGCAAGCTGATTTTTCGCTCGAGTTCGACTAGTATTGTTTAAAAAGTCGAGCAACTCGAGCCCGAGTTTTACAGTCAAAAACTCGAGCTGAGTTTGAACATTGATTTTCTTTTTCTCTTAACGAACTCGAGCCGAGCTCGAACATACCAAAACTTAAATGAACCAAGTTCGAACAAACCCATGTTTGGCTCAAACTCGATTTGTATACAGCCCTATACTCACATCAAGAACAAGTTTTGACAATTCCTAAGCTTCAAAGCTTGACAATCCTAAGTTTTGATACAAGAGACTTATGATGAAATATTTTGTACAAAGAATTAACTCTTAAGAAGTCGATGAGTAAAATTTTAAGCTCTAAAATAAGAGAGATGAGTGTATTGATGACTTATGAAGGTGTATATCTGTGATGACCCAAGTTGCCAATCATTTAATTCAATATCATCAATACAATTACAATAGTATCCCATCAGATTACAAGTCTTATTCGATAAGTTGTGAACGTCTCTAAAATTGTAAGTGCCGCTCACATCCCAGCTTACATGTGCTCACCAAAATAATCATCTGCACGATAAAGGTAAATGGTGGAAGGGGTGAGCCAGATAGCCCAGTAAGCAGAATAATCATAGCACTATATGATCAGGATCAAACACGGTAAATAGTTCAAGATCAGTCAAAATATTCGATTGTCAAACAGTTAACTCAACCGTGGTTAGCACCCAGAACAACTAGTAAACCAATTCAATATCCAATTTGCATATCAAACATAACACTTCAGCATCTTGCCTTCGGTATCCTCAAAGAGATCCACCAAAGCTCAGTTATATCATAATCATAACGTATCATGCACGTAGACAAATCACTGGAGCACTGTTATTGATCAAAAGTACTAAAGCCATGTCTCGCAAACATATTTCAGAAACAAGATATTTACCAATATTCAAAACAAAGCATTTCAGCAAGATTTCAGAACAACAGTGTTTAGGAGTATGAGAAACGTTTAGAAATAACCACGTGGTATAAAGGAATAGTGACGTAGAATTCCTGTTACCTAAATCACGAAGAATCCACTTATACAATTACTCTCAATCATGCCCTATGATTCCTTTTTCATAACCGTAGCCAATCGTCTTCTCTCATTCTTTAGTTTTCAATATACTGATGAAAGTCAAAGATAACTCAAAGTAATTTGAAAAGATCAAAGGCCTATTTGTAGAAATTTCTAGGAAGCACGAAATGGATACAAACACGACGTGGCGAGACAAGGCTATGCCACCTAGCAAGCACGACAATGCTAACCAAAGCACGACAAGACTCAAAACACGGGGTGGTAAGACAAGGTTGTGTCACCTAGCAAGCACGACGATGCTAACCAAAGCACGACAAGGCTTGAAGCACAAGGTGGCAAGACAAGGTTGTGCCACCTAACAAGCACAACAATGCTAAGCAGAGCACGACAAGGCTTGAAACACCATGTGTCACAATAATATGTTGACACGTCACAAGCACGACGGTCTAGGTAACACGAGGTGTCGATAAAAAAGTAATCAACAGTGACTCGTTAATAAGCATGAGGTATCACTTGCGTGAAGACAGCCAACAAGCACGACAATGCAAGCCCTAATTGTCACTAAAAATCATCATCATTATCATTTTTTTCTCAACTAACCAGTAATTTTTTGAGCACCTTTAAAATTTTGGAGTGTTACAATATCTCTCAAATGTAAACTCAAAGTGAATGCTCTATTGAATTTGATAAGAAAATAATGAAAACTAAGAGTGATTGAAGAATTGCTTTGAACTTTGAGTATTTACAAGATAAGAGGGCTTTGAATGCAATTGATGAATCAAGTCTATGTCTAAAATCAGTTTATATATGTGTGGGAATAAATATAGTTTTTTGAAAGTATGTAAGGCACTAAATGTGCCAAATGGTAAACGCAGTCGACTGAATTACATAATTACAATTGATTGTATTCCCAAAGTAACCATGAAAATTCAAACTTCCTTATGCAGTCGATTGCAATAGGCTACTACCCACCATTGCAGCCAACTGCAATGCCTACTGCCCAAATTTGCAGTTGAATGCATTCCATTGCAGTCAACTGTATTCCTAAAAATGTAGTTTTTTCTATTATTCAATGTATGAAAATATTATCCACGGAAGGGAAACCTATGGACAATTTTTCGGTTATAATCATGGATATGATCAAATTCTATGCCTAGTTACAAAGCAAAGGAATAAAAATGTTTACAATTTGAATTGAAGTATTCCATCTTTGAAGGATTCTAGTGAGTACCTTTGATCGATAATTGCTCGTTTAATTGTCCGTTGCAACAGTATGATATTGTTCCTAATGCTTCATAAACTCGATGCATGTTAGACAATATAATCGTCAATTTTGGTTATCATCAAAATTGAATATAATACTAGGTTAAATAACCGTAGAACTAACAATCTCTACTTTTTTTTTATTATGACAAACATTGATTACATTAATATGAGATGTATAAGAGAATATATGCAATAGAGCATGGAAATCTTATCTGCGATCATTATAAACCATAAAGGATCATGGGGGATAATCATGACGGTATAATAAACTCTCCCTGTCTTAAGCAACAGTGCATATTCCTTTTAATAATATCCGCATATCTTAGGCGATAATAACTTGATATCAATTCTTCACAAGTACGAATCAACATTTTCTCTCCCTTTTGACGTCATTAAAAAGATCAAGGGTTTTGTGTGTGTGAAAGTGATCAACATATGTATCCACCTATGGATAATCAATATAGCCCTCAAGGGCATCCAAACAAGAAAGGTAAAGTACTTGAATAAGCATTAATAGGTGTATCAAGTACATGTATCAAAATACGTCATGAAAAAGAAGCATAAAATGGATCAGATGTGCAGCGAGTAAGCGTGAATCAAAGTTCTAAGTTATACATGAACCAAAGTGCTAATGTAAGACTGCTAAAATCATCCATGATAAAGTTTTAAGTATATAGATAAGTCAAAAGATATAAGCATAGTAAAATATCTAGGTACATAACTCAAAGCCCTGGTACGGTGGAGATGGTGGGTGGAATATGTCCTCATCAGGACACTGCATACCTAATGATTCTCCACGCGAGAAAGGCAATGACTAAGCTAATAATGAGCAAGGTCCATCAGACTAAAGCTGTCCTCCATGTACCCAAAATCAATATCCATCCGCCTGCTGCATCGTGCCTAAGCGAGCAAGAACTGCCTCATATTCGGTAGCAGAAGAACCGAAGGAAGTGCCCGCCTCATGAAACAAGGCATAACCAGTCGAGGTGGATCACGATCATCCCCGACATCAGCATTGCCACCAGCATCATGATCATCATCCTTATCATTTGTATCAGCTTTAATGTCAGGCTCAGGCAGGAATCCCCCACGCGGATCTAAAAGACCTTTCCTAAGAAGGGTAGAACATTAGAGAACCTAGTGCTGATTCACCTCAATATACTCACATATCAAAGGGGTATCTCAAAGGCATGAAAAATACGAGTGAGTAAGAGGCCATAGGGTATAGCTAGGGATGAATGCGATTCGTTCCTAATCACGTTCATTGTAATAAGACGAGGAAGAGCAAAAGAATCTCAAGAGCTGGACATTTAGGTAAGACATTAGGGAGAAACTGCCAGCTCTAGGATTGACATTATGAGCAATAATGTGATGGAGAAGCCTAGAAAGGGGAGGTAAGTCATGAAAGTGAGGCTTGCTCATAACCTTAACACAATGTCGGTAGAGAGTATGGTGAAGGTGCTCCTCAATAAAGAAAGGTCGATCAAACCAATATGATTGGCCAACAATAGGGATCATCTCGAGGGTGAATGAAAAGCTAGTATTGGGAAGGTCCAAAAAAGTGGCTAGACATGACTGGGAGAAAGAGATTCGATGCTCAAAGATGATAGAGGTTATGTACAAGACTCACTAGATATGCTCCAAGTCAAATTTTCATAGAATAAATGTACAGAGTTAGGATAGTATAGAATGTTGTCCCTATCAGTGAGACAGTTTAGATAATAGTTCTGAAGGTAAGTACACTTATACCTATAAGAAATAGGATATCCAAATGCAATCCTCAGACCATGGGTGAAAAAAGTTGTGCAGAGAAGCAATCCAAGGCTACTTGGTTGCAATAGCGATCATAATCCATCTCTAAGGTGATGGGCTCAGGCTTGGATGCGGCTGATCGAGATGTACTAGCACGTTCACTTTTTTAATCTTTCGTGCCATTCTCAAAAAAGTCTAACAAAATGGAAAGCCAAATACGTATAAATAAAATGTATGTGAACGCGACCAAAAATATAAACACATTCCTTTAATTAATAATTCCAAAAATTATAGTTTATGCAATTTTGAAAATTGATGTCTTTTTATGAAATTGTTGAAAGAAATCATGCTAAAGTTATGATAACATAACACCAAATTGATGCCAATACATGTAAGAAATTGCATCAATCAAACAATTTTAAGAAGAATAACCTTAGTTCATGAAATTGGAGAAAAAGGAGCTTCGGGCAAATTGAACGAATGTATGTAATTAGTACATGTAAAAGCCAGTAATAAACACAACTAAGCATAAATCAAATACTAAAACATGTAATTGCATGATCAATTGGAACGAATTGTCAAGATAGAACTCTAGTGCAAGAATTGGTTTTAAAATATTTTCAACAATGTGGATGAAATCAATTGGTGAAAGTGTAGAAATAATATAATAGGATGAGTTTTTGGAAGAATTAAATACCGATTTCAAGCCAAACCATGAGTATTGAAGCCCTAGTACAAGGATGATGAATGTTGGGTTCGTGTGTGTGTGTGTGTGTGAGAGAGAGAGAGAGATAGAGAGAGAGAGCTATCAAAAATGATCAGTTGGGCATCCACATATTCTCTCCTCGTAACACAGAAGATTGTATTGCTCAATACAATCGACTGTATTTTCCCATTCAGTTGACTATATTTCCTCATGCAGTCGATTGTAATTCAAAGTTTTAATAACCAACAGCCATGCATATTGATGTACATGTATGTGTAAATATGCTTGAATGCGTGCAATATTCAAATAAAACAAGAACTTAGAAAGATCTATCAAATCAACAATTTTGAAAAGAAAAGAAAACAATCAAACCATACTATAAGCATATGAGATTATACTCAAGCATGTGAAGAGCGAACTTGCATGTTAATACACAAAAAGATGTATCAATTTACTCATATAGGTGAAGACATGCTAAGTTCTCTTCTAGGAGTGATAAACCTTTTTGAATCCAATGGTTTAGTAAAGAGATCCGCTAATTAGTGATTTGTGTCCACGAAATCTAGCACAAATTCACATTTTTCATATGATCATGTATGAAATGATGTTTAATTTTTATGTGCTTAGCCCGTGAATGTTGGATGGGGTTTTTATTTAGTCAATGGCACTAGAGTTATTGCATAAAATACAGATACAATCATACTTAAGTCCAAATCCATTGGTGTTAGTTTCATCCAAAGCATTTGTGCACAGCAAGCACTAACCGTCACATACTCGGCTTCGGTGCTAGAGAGTACAATCGAGTTTTGCTAATGAGTGTCCTAGGAATTGACAACCGCCACTAGTGCTTTCTTGCTCAACTTTGACCGGTGTAGTCGGCATCAGAGTAACGAACTAGCTCAAAGAATAACATGTTCCTACAATACCATAACCTTAAGTCATGAGCGCCCTTAAGATATCTAAGGATCCTCTTAACTACTACTAAATGCGATTCTTTAGGATAAGTACTTACTTGGCTTGCTACTTTGAGGAAGGCAATGCCCTGTGGTGAGGTGGTGGATCGAGTCGTTACAAACAGTAACCTAAAGCTCTCTATATGCCTCGACTTGAATCCATCGATCGTTTAATAGAATCGAAAGTATTTATAATAATTCAAATGAATGGACAACTGATGATAGTCTGATTATGACTTGTTTTGAGTGCTACTTCTCAAACTTATTCCATGCACTGGATCTACAACCGAACAACGATCAATCTCTAGTTAATGCACTCTCAGTCTCTCTGTCCTTAGAAAAGTGTTCTTGTTTGGAAAGACCTTTCACTGACACTGAAGTTGTTTTTGCCCTTTTTGACCTAGCACCACTCAGAGCTGTGGGCCAGACAATATACCACTTTTTGTTTACCAAAAGTGCTGGACATTCTTACAAGCTGACATCACTAAGGCGGTACTCTCTTTTCTCAATTCTGGACATCTTTTAACTGAAGCAAACTCTCCTATATCACTCTCTTTCCCAGAGGAAAGTCTCCAAAATGTCCCTAAGATTTCTCGATCAATTAGCCAGTACAACACCATCTGCAAAATTATCTCCAAAGTGCTAGTAAATCGACTCCAATGCGTGCTACCATCCTTCATCTCCCCTTACCAAAATGCCTTTGTAAAAGATTGAGCAATAATTAATAAAACCCTCATTACTCAGGAACAGACCAATTTCATTCGCAAGAAAAAATCAGGCAGGCAAGCAAGGAATAACAGCACTAAAGATAGACATGAGCAAGGCCTTTGACCATATTAGATGGGATTTCACTTAAGCAGTGCTTACATAATTTAACCCCTTGCCCCCTCTGGATCAAACTTCTCTTGTGGTGTGTCACCACAGTCTCTTACTCAATCTTGATTAATGAGTCCCCATTCGAAAGAATTCATCAATCTTTTGGTATAAGGTAAGGGGATCTGTTGTCTCCTTTCTTATTTGTCCTATGCTTTAAAGTCCACTTAGCAGAGCTTACTAAAGTGAAGCTTTTGAAAGAATTTGCCGTGTCAAGAATTGTATCACGGGTCCTCATCCAATTAATCACCTTATGTTTGTAGATGACGCCATCCTCTTTTTATAGATGAACCTACTCAACTATTAAACTCTCAAATTGATCCTGGAAAGATACTATTACATCTTTGGGCCATTCATCAATTTTAGCAAATCTTCGCTAGTTTGTGTAGGCCTAATACAGACCCCACCATGGTCACACACGTCTCCTCTTGTTTCACTTTCAGTTGGCAAACTCTTTTGTTATCTACCAATAAAATAACCCTAGAGAAGGGGTGAATAGAGTTTTAAGACTACTTTAAAAGATTAACAATTAACTACAATTAACTTTGAGAAACTAGGAAGAACACATAGATAGACCAAACACCAAGCCTCAATTTACAATATCTCAAAGCTAACCAATCCCAAAACAAGTATAAGACAATAATGTAAAGAGAGAAGGGCTTCAAGATACTTGACAATTGAGATTTTATGGTTCAGCTCAAATTACCCTCAAGCTCACCTCTACCCCTTCAAGGAAGTCCCTTGAAAAGCTCTAGAATCCACTAGAATGGTCTTCCTTATGGGTCAAGATCGAACGTCTTACAATCCGTTGATGCTATACTCACATCAAGAACAAGCTTTGACAATCCTAAAGCTACAAAACTTGACAACCTCAAGCTTTGATACAAGGGACTTATGATGAAATATTTTTTAAAAAGGATTTAGTCTACAGAAGTTGATGAGTACAATTTTAAGCTCTAGAATAAGAAAGGTGAGTATATTGAAGACTTATGAATGCTTATATCTTTCAAATGTAAGCTCACAATAAATGCTTTCTTGAATTGGATGCGAAAATAATGAAAACTAAAAAAGACTGAAGAAATGCTTTGAGCTTTGAGTATGTGCAAGATAAGAGGGCTTTAATTGTAATTGATGAATCGAATATATGCCCAAATTCAGTTTACATAGGTATGGGAATAAATGTAGATGTTTGGAAGTATGTAGGGCACTAAATGCGTCAAACGATAAACGCAGTCGATTGTATTGCACAATTGCAGTCAACTGCAATCTTAAAGTAGCCATTGAAAATTATAATTTTCTTCGGCAGTCAACAATATTCCAATGCAGTCCGACTGTAATAGGCTAATGCTCACCATTGCAGTCGACTGCGTTCCATTGCATAGAATGTTATAGCCTACTACCCATATTTGCAATTTACTGCATTCCAATGCAGCCTATTGTTTTCCTAAATATGCAGTTTTCCTTATTTTTCAAAGTATGAAAATTTTATGCACGCAAGAGAAACATGTGCGCAATTTCTACATCACGATCATCGATGCGATCAACTCTATATGTCTAGTTACAAAGCAAATGAATAAAAACGTTTATAATTTGAATTGAAGTATTCCATCTTTGAAGCATTCTACCAAGTATCTTTTGATCAATATTTACTCTTCCAATTGTCTGTTGCATGAGTTTGGCTAATACTTCATGAACTCAAATGCAAGTTAGACAAAATAATCGTCAATATCAGCTATCATCAAAATCGAATATAATCCTTGGTTAAATAACCGTAGGACTAACATGTATCTATCTCGGCATTTCCTTGGATGTGATAACAAACTAAAAAAAATTCTTCCAACAACTTGTCTCCAAATTTCAATATTGATGCTCTGGCTAGAAGAGCCACCTCCTTGATAAAGCGTGATGTGCAACACCAATCTCTTCAGCCCTTTTTGGTTTGCTAGTTTATCATATGCTGTCTTTTATTTTTCCCTTATATTTTTGTGAAAAAACTAAGTATGGTTTTTAGTCATTTCTTCTGTTTAGGAGCCGTAGGTACCAAAGGATTCCATCCAATGAATTGGCTCACCCCTTGCGGACCAAAAAGCCAAAGGAAGTCTGGGTTTTCTCAACATTAGAATGTTCAATTTAGCACTCCTAGTTAAAACCAGTTGGAAAACCTTGCAACAACCAAGAAACTCATTTCCCAAAATTTTGTCGCCAAATCCTGCAAAAACAAACCTTTTCTCCTCTCCACCAAACCATCAACATCCTTTTGGGCTCACCGCAACATTCATGTTGGGATCACTATGCTAACCAAAGGATTAATTTGGCAAATTGGCGATGGAAAATCACTACGAATCTAACATCATCATTGGATTACTGAACCTCCTCTAAGTTTCTCTGAACTTACACAAGCTGGAAAGTAGAATGACACAGCTCTCAATTCAATCTTTCCCAGGCACGTTGCTAACAGAGTAAAAGGGATCCACGTTATGATAGCAAGGTTTCAAGATACACGAGCATGGGCTCCTGCACAAATGGATTATTCTCGGTCATATATGCTTAAAATTATACTTGAATGACATTGTCACTGTAGCAGTTGCATTGAAAATATTTTAGACATAAAGATCAATATAAAAGGATGGAGGGCCATATAACAAAGAGAAGAATTAATATGTTGGTACGCGGAGTTCTAAATCATTGTTTCTCATGGCTTACATTGTCATCTTATATCTAATGCTTGAAAAGAAGTTTAAAATGCATGTTTGTTGGAGCTTTTTTCAGTCATAAGTTATATGTTAGATAGAACCATCCTAAAGATAAAATAAGCTACAATATATAATAAGGTCATGAGGTACTTTCCAGTTTATACGTTTAAAGATTTTAGAATGTCCCTCCTTCATTACACTCTGCCACGTGTCGCATGTAAGTACTATCTCATTTTTCTTTTTTTTTTTGGTCTCAATCCCATTTAAAAAATTTGTAGCTCATATGAGGTTGGATCTAGATGATTCCGTTTGTATTTAACTCAAAATTAAATTCTCAGACGTATAAAATACATGAATGATATCATTATATATTATTTTGGTCATCAACTTTACTCATTTGGTCCTATAAATTAAGAACAAAAAATGTTGAATTTCTAAGTGAACAAAAATAATAAGCTTAAACTAATTTATTAGACAAGCTCTTATAAAAAAATGTTGCAACAAACTGGCCTCATGGCATTCCATTATTCTTCTAAGTTATTAATGACGCATCCAACTACATTGTTCAGAGGCATGCCCTAATAAACATTTATGGAGCAACTTAGTAGACCTTTCTTATTCCAATACATGCAAAAGTTCGTCGTTGCAAAAGTCATTCAGTAATCTAAGGTAGCGTTTGACAGAGTTTTTATTTTCAGTTTTTTTTCCAGTTTTGTAAACTAGAGAAAAAAAAACACGTTTGATAGCCAGTTTTCATATTTTTTTCTTTCAGTTTTTTAAATAGAGCTGTTTTTAAAAATTCCATTTTGGAGTTTTGGATTTTAAGTTTTGGCCTTTGTTTTAAGATCCAACCTTCAAACTTTGTTAGAAGCAAAAAAAAATAGCATCATTTTAACAAAACTCCCATCACCACACATAGCACCACAAGAACCATCAAGATCTGGTATCACATCACCAGCACAACCATCAATCATCCTCGCCTCCTCCCCACCCCACCACCAAAATTCCCACTATGGTCACCATCAAGTCCTCCCATTTGTCGCCGCCGCAGTTGTCAATTACACGTCCATAAATACCATCAATCTGCTGCCATCACCTCCATAAATATCACAACATCTTGACAACCATAATCGCTGCCAACATCCCACGACTATCACCAACACCACGACCCAGCACCGACAGCCACGAATTGCAACCCCCGACCATAGCCTCCAGAATAAATCGCCAACTACACATATCCACGACCACAGATGGCCGATCCACGGCACCACATCCAACAATTTGCCAATGAATCACCCACCCACGACCACCAATCGCACACCCATGATGCCAACTTGCTAACCTCACTTGCATCCTGCCACCAAGTGCCACCCATCCACCATGTCGTCCCCTCTATTCCATGCCAAGAGTCCATAATGTTAGATTTGACTATGAAGGCCAAGTTGCCGTCGGCTGGTGAAGGCCAAGTCATAGGTAGCAGCAGTGAAGGTCGAGTCCTCATTGCCGGCACTGAATGAGTTTATGGTGGCAATGGGTGGTGTGTTATGAGTTTGGCGGTTTAGAGTGGTGGTGTTTTTTGAAGACATTTGGTGGGAAAGGAAATATGACAAGGAGAAAATAAGAACAGAAAAGAATAAAAAAAAACTCAAAACAAAAAACTTTAAATCAAACACTTGTCTCTTTTTGTAAAAACTGAAATTTGAAAACTACAAACAAACCATAAGGGTTTCAAATACGCCCTAAGATAATCTATCATAAAGGTACCAGATAACTTTACAATGTTTCTTCGCATGAAGCCTTGCACGCATTTTTCATCTAACTCGTACCGTCAGCCTTAACCGGCTCATTTAACTAATTCTAAAGGGGTCAATCCATTGAATTTCTAATTTCTTTTTTGTCATAAGATAGTCGTATTTTCTTTTACACAAAACTATTTTGTTTATTCTAGTATTCGTAATGGGTGGACGTCACGACCCGAACTCATAGCTGGGCCCATGAACCAAATCCGTGGCTGGTCGCAAACCCATTGGACTTTTACCAAGGGCGATGCCAGGCCTTACTCACTGAAAACCAATAAAACTGCATCGTAAACTTTTTATAAAACTTCAAAATATGAAATTCCTTTCTAGTCTTAATACAAAACCGTCATATAGCAACAACTATGAAATAGCCTCTAAAGGCAACAACTACACTCATTGAAATCCATAATGTTCTCCCTGCAATTTCCAAGTCCTCGATTGTCATCATTAACTTGCTCTTCAACCTGAAATGTTGAGTAAGGGTGAGCTCTCATGTGCTCAGTAAGTAACCAGTAATTCAACTAGTAGGACTTTAGCATGTCAAAATAATAACATAGTTTACAAATTAGCAACTTTACTAGATTAAATTAGGGAGTAAATAATCATTTCTCAGCGCAGGAAATAAGAAATTATTTTGTAAAAGAGAACAGAGTAAAGGGAACAAGTCTGAGGGCATGAAAATTATGTAGCACCAAAAACATAATTACAAGACGTTTTCATCCCAAATCCAACTCAAACGATATGCTGCAATCAGTGTTTGGTCCCACTGACTTGGACCCAAAATCTCACTTTGAGATAATAATCATTGTGGAAGCAGAGATGACCACCACCAATAGTACTGCGTGTCAACATTCCGTCCAGTTGGCAACGACCCAAAATTTAACTCCCCCTTTTAGATATGGGGCACATCAACCGAGTAAGCAAAAACCACCATGTACGTTGATTACAAATATAATCCTTCAATCATTGATGGTCAAACAAACTCACAACTTTTCGATGGTTCTCCGAAACATTTCATATCCACAATAAAGTCAACATTTCAAAACATCTCACTTGCACTAAGCATTTGAAATCCGAATTCCCTTACAATTTGAACAAAATCTCATTTACATGCTGGTCAGATTTTAATGAGAAATAATGTTGCAACAAACTTTTTAACAAAATTCCTTTCTCCAAAGCAAAGCAGGTAAACTTTACAAAAACAATGTTCAATGCTGACAAACAGTGCTTTTCATAAGTTGATAAACATACATGCTTTATAGAAATATTAGTTGAATCCACATGTCACTTACACGAACCACTAACCGAATCCAGAAGTTTTCCTTTTAATCTGACCTCAGTCGCCTTCTATTGAATTTGAACAGGTAAACCGGCGATAAATTAGTCCCTCTAGGGAATTATTAAATCATAGCACAAGAAAATATCTCGATTTCTATCCTTCCCACTTGTCAGATCATAATCCCTTACTACGGCTAACTATCCTTACCCAATATTAGGATTTTACCCTAACCTCTGAAAGTGCAATTATGCTACAAATATCTCACTTTTGAGAGTGTACCAACACTGGCTCTCAACTTCTAGCATTCTCGACGCTCAAATATGCATGTCTAGTAAATTCGCGCACCGGGTGTGGATAATTACCAAAAACACATTCTGACTCGTAAAATTATCAAAATACCCCCTAGCGGCCATCGCGCCAACAAAATTTCTAAAAACATTTCAAAACATCTTTTTGAGCAATTTAAACCAGTTCTTGAACTAAAAAAATTCTTTGGGAAATTTTTCACTTGAAAACCCCTTAACAGAAGGTTCAGAGGCCCGTTTCGTTAAGAATAGCTATTGTCATCGAAATGTCACAAAATTTTAGATACTGAGACATTTCAATAATTTAAGGTCTTTAGACAAAAATAAGCTGATTTCATATATTAAATAATTTGAGAACCTGTTTTTACAGATATAATTATTTAGCATCCTTCGCAGGTACAAAAAAATCCCAAAATTTTTCACAATATAAGTCTCGTTGAAATACATGGATTATTATTTTGGACTTGGTCAAAATCAGGTCAGAAACTACTTTTAAGAATTAAAATTTAGGGTCAAATACACGTAGGTACCCTGGAACTACCACAAAGTCTCACTTGAGGGTCCCAAAGTTTAATTTTTACACATAAGGGTCTGCAACTCCAAATTTGCAACAAGTAAGGGCATCCGTCCACTTTCTTAAAGATTGAGGCTTTTCCGTCAGGGGCATTTTTGGGTTTCCATATTTGGGTGTTTTTCTCTTCTTCTTCTTCTTCTTCAAAATTTCACCTCTTTCCTCCCCATCCAACCCAACAATCCAGACCACAAGTTGGCCGGAGCTCCATCACCTGACCCACCGGCCAAACCCATCGCCAAGGCCCACTAGTTCGATGGTATCTCATCGGCCAGACCCATCGCCAAGGCCCACCAGATCGGCGGTATCTCACTGGGTTTGTTGACCGGTTGATGGTTTCGGTATCGAAAGCCGAAGGGACGGACTACAGAGGATCGGAGCAGCCAAATATGTTAGATCGTGTCCCTGTTGGCTCACGACAGGTCTACACCGGCGGCGAGGGCACTGCCCATCTCGGTGGTGATGACATCGGCTGGTGCCACGATCTGGCCGAAGTGGAGATCGCCGGTCCGGTGACGGATGGAAGAGGCATCGATCGGATCATGCGGTAGAGCCGCACATAGACCTAGCCGGCGCTGTGTTGGTAGACCGGATTTGATGGCCCATCTTTGATTGCCTGCTCCCTGGCGGAGCTGCAGCTGGCAGTGACGGCGAGCTCCGTCTGGGCCGACAGTGGTCGCCGTCGGTTGTGGTGGACAACGGCGATGCTTTTCTTGTGGCTGCGGTGGCTTGGAACAGTGATGTTTATTTGGAAGCTGGTAGCAGCGCGACGACGGCGATTAGCGCTATCGCTGGTCACGGTGGTGACGGTGCGAGTCTGGTGGTGGCGCTGCTGTGTCTTCTATTCTCTATCTTTTGTTGAGATGTTGTATCTGCTTCGGCGCTTCGACCCCTTCACGGCGATGGCCGACGGTTTTGCGTCGACGGTGACTCCGGTGGTGTGTGCATGGCCGGAGTTTGAGCTGGGGGTCTCCACGGTGCGGTGCTGGTGCCATTGTGAGTTCCCAATGAGTTCCCAAAAATGCCCCTAACGGAAAGGGCTGAACCGTTAGGAAAGTGGACGGATGCCCTTACTTGTTGCAAATTTGGAGTTGCAGACCCTTATGTATAAAAATTAAACTTTGGGACCCTCAAGTGAGACTTTGTGGTAGTTTCAGGGTACCTACGTGTATTTGACCCTAAAATTTAAGAGGTTTAAGCATAAATGACCTTTAGTAATGATTACTACACATTACACTTACACGACCTTAAACACTCCACACACGCGTACATACTTTTCACGCACTACCACATCTCACATATAAACACCTTTACTCACATCACACATGCACATAACACACACACGCGCACATACACACAACACACACACTTAGTTAACTCCCACAAACATACTGCCCAACACCATCAAACACCTCAAGGACACACAATTAAGCTGCAATCTCATCCTCAGAACACAAAACACCCTCACACACATCAATACACACACCCGCACCCCCTCCCTTAAGAGACACCAGCACATTCCATGTACATACTCCTGCTACGCACATACTCTACTGTGCACAATACACACTGTTGTGCACAACACACTCACACACCCACTGATTTACACACACATAACACACATTATATTCCCACACATATTCACACATGTAAACATACTCACACAACTGCGCGCGCGCACTCACACACAGAGCACTATAACTGCTACTATAAGAGTAGACACACGCTCACTCAGCAACATATTTAAACACACGCATACACAGACTTTTTCTTCACACACCCCTCCCTACCAGGACCAGCACCAGCACCAACTACACAACCACTAAAACACACATACCACCATTGCTCAGTCCATCAAACTCACACACACACCCCACCATCATTGCTGCAGCACCTAAACCACACACCACGACCACCACTGCTACAGTAGTCTCACACACACACACCCACCCACACCCCACACACACTCTTACATAAACACACACTAAAATTCACACACTAGATACACCAAAGATCACACTAACACATGCACACACACTCTTTACCTTCAAAATTCTTCTAATTTCTCCCTCTGACTCTCTTTCCCCTTCTCCTCTTTTTCACTCTCCCCCTCTCTTTCCCCTTCTCTTTCCCTTCATGCTGAAGTTATCTTTGATTTTCTTCAATATTTTTGTTTTGCTTTTTTTTTTTTTGTTGAAGCTCTCTTTTCTCTCTTTCTTTTCTTTTCTTTCTTTCTAATTTCCATCTTATTAATCTATTAATAATTTACTAGATTAGTCACCACCTCAAGTAGGAGGTGACCAATTCTCCTTGACATTTTCTCCAAACTTTACGCAGTAATGCCACTAAGCTAACTATTTTTTATAATTACAAAGTAGTCCAAAAATTTTCATAATTACAAACTAACCCCAAAACTTCACATAATTACATTTTGACCTCAAAAGAATTTTAACATGTCCCTCACCCTTTTAATTTCCTGACCAACAGATAATTATTATGGACATCTTTAGAAAGTATGAGGGTGTTAAATGGAGGTGGCCACTCGAGCTGGACTACGTGGATGGGCAGTAGTCGGCGGTGATTGTTAAAAAAGTCGACGACAATGGCCCGTGGTGGTTGCCAGAATTTGTCGGTGGCGGTCAGTGGCAGCATCAACTATCAACGACAGGTGGTGGCAGTAAGCGATGGTTGTTAGTGGCAGGCAATCATAGGCTTTTGTGTGTGTGTGTGTGATTAAGAGTTAGAAAGAGAGAGATAGAGAGAGAGAGAGATAACATATAAATGGGTTAAGGTATTAACTATTTAGGCTAAGTTGGGGGATAGCAAAAATCTAAATAGCTCCATTGGTTAGATCCCCTATTAAGCTAAGTTGGGGGATGGCAAAAATCTAAATAGCTCCATTGGTTAGATCCGCTATTAGCCTTATCCTCATTTGGCCCATATTCATTTATGGCTTCCCCAAATATGTACCATGTGGAGTGGGGTGGAGCAGGACTCCAATTAGACCCCTAAGTAGGTAATTCTAACCATTGGATTAGCTTCAACTATACTACAGATTAATTTAGTAATCTTTCTATAATTAAGATCGTGTTGGTCTTCGTTCAAGGCATTCTTCACGTCATTTTAAAATATCTATGGCTCTTCCTATGTGTTTCACAGAGATAAAATTGCACTTATCAGAAAACTTGCATTCCAAAGCCACCACGATTGAATAGACTTGACCTTATAAACCCAATTATACTTGATGCGGTACCTTAACATAGCCTCCCAAAACTCATCCTGAAGGATAAAGATTAGATCCACTCTCAACCCTTCGTGCTCGATATGTCGCACTCTAGCATCAGCCCCTTTTAAAGGATTTGTACAAGTTGCAGCTGATGCCGAATCAATGTTTGTGAAAAATTGCTCTTTCAGTTCATATAGATATCCCTGAACTTTTGTATCAATACTTATACCATTGATGTCACCCTACCTATCGTCATCCTTCGTTCAGCCTCTCCATGAATGCAACTTCGTCGCCCTTGGAATCTGTCTTTTCATGTTTATTTTCCAGAATAATGTGTCCAATGATGGTCGATGCCTCACTCCCCAAGGTAATAATGTTATCCAATGGTAAAATTAAAGACGAAACATGACCAGTTACGCCTCCACTTAGAGACAGAGCATTGGAAGGCCTACCACCATGAACCACTCCGACGTTTACAAGTGATAATATCAAACTCTGTGTAGCAAGACCACCGATGTCCAACGAGGTATAATTCCTTATGGGCCTGGGCAAGTCACGTTCTAATTACAGAGTATATAGCTTGTCACCATTCGACCAAGCAAGCATTTCGGTTGAGGAACCACCTCTCATGACAATAGCTTCCATCTTAACAAATAACTTAATGTTACTCAACTACGAGAGTTGAGATTGAAGATCAAATATGGCTTTTACATCACCATCATCCTCAATTGTTACTCCGATATAAGATGTCTTAGTACCAACCCCAACCATTTGCGCACACCTACAATTTAACTTCAAACTAAAATGATCTTTGACTTTCTTGTGTAGCTACATAGCTTATCCATCAAGCAATTAAATGTTCATTTACCCACCTTGATCAAAAGTTTTGGTCCAAAATCTGAGGCATAATCTTCTATTATATTTCCTGCCAGTAACGCAGCAGCCTTATAGAAGGAGCCATGGCAAACCTTCAGCATTCGCATAGAAATATGGTTAATTTTTCCACACAAACTATGAATCATTACATACTATAGCAAATGACAGGTTGGATGAGTCTTGATTGGGGCACGCACTCCCAAACACACTCACACAGAGTGGGATACTCTACTCAAAACAAAAAAAATCCCATTTCTCATAGTACCATGTAATGTTTAAAGCTATTTATATACGTAACTTACTTCACATGTACAAATATAGAGAAATTTATAAGCAAAGACTCACCTAAACCTTCGATTTGGGAACTCTCTGCCAGGCGAAGATCAAATATATATTGCAATGACCCATATTCCTATTTGGTGGATGTGCAAATCAACTCATACTGACCAGCCCTATTGGATAAAATTCCGCTATTTAAGCAATCATGGCACTAATAACTTGTGAAGTTTGTATAGAAAAGCAAAGAAGAGAACTCACCTCGTTAAATTGGCTAGAAGACAATGGGGGTTGCTTGACCAGACCTCTGAACCTTTGCCCTAATCCCAACAGACATACAATCCAAGAGGCCTGAACTTTTGCCTTAATTTCAAAATCATAAAATCCCAGCAATAACATTAGAAAGAGGAAAGAAGAAAGAAAAAAAAAGAAAGAATGAAGAAAATCACCTGATGCCAATTACTAACATATGTAGAGAGCCCAGTCGTGACACATGAGCAATTAGGCAAAGGAAGAAAAAAGAAGGAAGGAAGGAGGGAAGAAAAAACTAAAATGGGTTCTAATTGCGCGCAAATTTGTTTTTCCAATTATTTCTCGAGTTTTTGAAAATTTTAAGAAATGGCGTAAAACATGAAAAAGGAATGAAAACGTGATTTCAATGCTGGTAAATACGTTTCCAAACGCAACAAATAGGTAAATAAATATTAAAAATGCATTTTTAGGGCAAGCCACCTATCAGCCCCTCTTTGGGTTAGACATTCTATCTTCCAATAATGCCCTTGTATTTATTTTTTGGTGTGTTTCTCTCTCTCTCTTCTTCTTTGTGTCTAACCAACACCACTGTGCATAATTCTGACAACCAACAACAATACATCATCCCCACCACCAAACCACCGTGCAGCATCCCCACAACCACCGTGCATCAAGACTACCGTCCCACATCCACTACCATCATCCCACAACCAACCACCACCATACCCACGACCAACCACAAGCATTACCATGGCCAAACATTAGCGCACCACCATACCACTACCAAACACCACACACCCAAGACACAAACACACACGCACACTCACACACACAAAGACCCAAATAACATGTGTTTGTTATGTCAATGCACTTTTTTGTCGTGCATGTGCCGTTTGTGCGTTTCGGCGTGTTGGTGTCTGTTGGGGGTGGCATCGAGGTATATGTCTGTATGGTGGGTGGGTGACTGACTGAGGAAGGGATGAGGGAGGGGGTGGCAGGGTCTGTTGTTATGTGTGTCTGTTTCGCATGTGTGTGTTTGTGTGTTTGCGTGTATGCGCGAGTGCCTGGGGTAGAGGGTGAGTGATGGATGTTTGTGGAAGAGGCTAGCTAATGGAGGATGATGGTGGGTGACAAGGGAGGGTGGGTGGGTGATGGTGTGTATGCGTGTGTTTGTATGTGAGTGTGAAGGTTGGTGGTGGTAGGAGTTATTGGGATGGGAGGTGGTGGGAAGTAAGGATAGGGAGAAGAAGAAGAAGAAAAACCAAAGTTACGGGCACCGGAGGGAGGGGTGGTAAATAATTATAAGCTGGAAAATTGGCAAGTTTGTTATAAAATTTTATTCAGGGAAATTTCTCCAAAGAGGGGCGGTTAGGTGAGACATGAAAAAGAAAAAAAAAGTCAATCTCGGTTGTCCACGACGTGTACGCTACTATTTTTTCAGTGCTGAAGGTGGCATCGCAAACTTTTCTTAGAAGCTAATATTTGCAATGTATCTGTGCATCTCCTTTACAAAAGTAGAAAAAGGGATAAAGTTTACCAAACCATGTTAGTAACAGCAGTGCTGGCACTTTGATGAAACTTTAGTCCTATCCAGAGTTGTAGAAATGTTTTTTCACATAAGTTTAACTAAACCACATTGCTAACACCTACTCTAGTACTTTTTGACAGTGAAGTGTTATCGCCATCTTTATGGTAGTTTTCTAATGCGATTGAAGGAAGTTGCTACAAACAAACTTGAGAGCAAAATTTTTTTTCCTGAGTGTCCCAAATTTCTATCTAAATTTTCACATCAAAAATGACATGGCAAACTACGAGTCGTGTTTTAAGATAACCTTTCCAGAGTATAACTTTTTTTCCAAAATTAGTTACAATATTAACTTTTCCTTATTAGTGATAAAGAATTGTTATTAAATTACATGGATAACACCTATAATAGAAGTTTTTTTAACTTTTTGATCCTGCAAAAACTTTTTCTTGAATCAGTGACGATAAATTGTATGTAAATCGTTGTCTTTGCAATTGTCACTACAGTATAGTAATACTAATTCATAATAGAAATTGTTACAAAGATGACTAAATCCTCTGCACACGTGCCATAAGAGCTTTGGCTAGACTAATTATCCTACAAATTTTTTTATTTCAAATGAAAGGAATAAAAAAGTAGCATCCTCAAACCCTCACTCAATAACATGACCGAAACTAGAAGTATTCTTTCATGCTTTCTAGTTGGCAAGATTTTTGATAAGAAGACTTTTACTGAAGCTGAACTCCAATCCTTCATCAACAACCATTGGCTTTACGGAGGCCGAACCCAGGTAATGATCCTCAAAGATATCATCCTTTTGCGCTTTGTTTCTCTTGAAGTTGCACACCTTGTGTACTGCAACAGTCCATGGAACATCATGGGCACCCTTTTGGTCCTTAAACCGTGGAACCATGGCGTGATCTTTAGCGAAGTAACCATCCAATACACTGACCTATGGGTTCGCACGGGCCAATACCAAGTGATTACAGGAGCCCTCTCTTGGCTGAGACACTCGCTAAAGCTATAGGCCAACCGCTATGTATACCATGGCTTGAAACTGTCAATCATAAATCCGTTGAAATTCTGAATGCTCATTCACATAAATTTGGGTCTTCCCATCTTCCCTGGCATTTACCTCAAGCTCATATCAGGTAAGATTGTTTGGGTTAAATTTCAATATGAGAAGATTTTTTGAGTATGCTACTGTTGCGGTATAGTAGGTCATTCCTTCCATCATTACCATCATGATCCAAAGCTGGTTGTCAAGCACCTCCGACAAAGAACATCTGATTTCTATTGTTCCAAGCTGTTTAACCACTTTATTGAAGATGGCATTCCTCTGTACAATGGATACATTAAAGGTCTTGCCAATATTCATCGCAACCGATGCTCACATTTTGAGATCTGTAACCCTCCTTTTGGCCCTGTTTTCATCAAGAAAAACCCCCTCGCCAAACTCGATATGTATCCCATGCCAGCTATTTTTTTTCAACTGGAACCATCAAAACTCAAAACGCCCCCATCCCCAATCCGAATACAGTGACAATGTATCTGTTTGTGGCCCTCATGGCTCCCTATTTGATGACGAAGCTACTTCAAAGCCTGAATCTAAACGTAAACATAGTCACAAGAAAAGGAAATCTGTTAACTTGAATTTTGTTAATCATCTTCCCAATGATTTGTCTCTGCATGGAGGTAACTTGATTCTCAAGCCAAGTATTAGTGAACTCGTGTGCAACGAAGCTTGCTTTTTTCAGAGGCAAAACAAGCCTGATGTACGGTTGTACCTACTGACTCATGTGAAATCTCAAAGCTGAAACTACGGAGGATGCATCAGACTCTCACCAATCTCTTGAGCTTTAGGAAGTCTCTGTTCAATAAAAAAGGTAAAAAGAAATATTCTTTTCTTGGGCCCTCTACTCACAACTTCAAGACAAAAAGAACAACACGTGGCTCTCCCATTAATGCTCGCATTCTCCTACCTCATGAAATGATAAATCCTATAGCTCTAGATGCCTACATCAGCACACCCTCTGACATGCCGGTAATCTTTAAAGACAAAGGGCAGTCCTCTCAAGCTTTAATGCTCATCACATCTCCTTGGGCAAACCCACCAGGTACACAACTACCTATTTATAGACTTCATTTCACTACTTTAACGCTTGCCCATTCCCCTACCCCACGTGAGGCTACCTTACTTTATGGCCATGATTACTCTATAGCTTTATCTCTTTTTAGTTCCTTTTTTCCACTTTTGTCACATCCTGCTCCAATCCCCTTACCCCTCATGTGCACTTCTTTTATCCTTATAGTTATACCCACACCCCCTATCCCGTTTTACCTTCTCACTCTCTTCCCTCCATCACGGCTCCTCTTTCATCCATCATGTATACCCACTCCATTTTAGATAGATACCTTCATGACCAAGTTACTTGCATTTTTCTGGACAATTTGTTTACTCCAACCAATCATAACATAAACTCTGTAGTCCATAATATTAAACCCTTTTCTTACATGAACCATCTTTTGCACCTTGACCCATTTCTTTTGGCATCTAAACATCTTAATATTAACCCCCCAACCAATGATATCTTTTTCCTCTGCAAGTATCTGTCTTTGTCTCCAATCTTCTCTTGTAAAGCCCCTGACTTCCAGGATATGAATCCGACTATTCTGGAATTTTATCTCATTCCCTTATCATGTTATCCTTTTCGCACAACCACCTTTCTCATTCATATGATAGTGAGGAAACTATCTCTATGGCACTGATTCTCAAAAAGAGAAAATCTTCTTCTCTTGGAGACTTAGACTACCCCTGCTCCTCTTCAAGGAAAAAATCTAACTCCTCACAGACTAGCTCCTTTATCACTGTTCCTTCCATCTTCCACTTCGAAATCTCGGGCGCTTTTACAGGTTTATATTCCTCTTTCCCCTTGTCTTGTTTTTTATTACTCACATTTTCTCATTTATTTTCTGTTCCCCCTTCCCTCTGTCATATTTCTAATTTTCAAAAAAGGAAAAAAATTAATAATAATCTTTTTTGCCTACCTCCTTCTAAAAAATGTGCCACCTTTTTTTATTAATTCCGCATCCCTTTCTCATTTTTTTGTTCTTTCTCGGTCTTCGGTTATTGTCCCCCTACAACCCCTTCAACCTAAATGAGGCTTCTTAGCTGGAACCCAAGGGGCTTAGGTCATCCCCGAAAGATTCGTACAGCAAAAAATTTAACCCAGATTTAATTCTTTTTCCAAGAAACTTTACTTGCTATCTCTGATGGAAATTAACTCCCGCTTTGGTTTCTCCGCCTCCTCTGGTGCTGAACCGCTACCATCCTCTGGTTTGAGAAATGGCTCTAATAGTGGTCTTTAGATTGGCTGGCGTGCTAATTGGTCTATTTTTGTAGTTCACTCTGATATTCACCTTTTACTGCTCAAGATCTCCCCTGCCTCTGGTCTCGCTTGGTGGGGAGCTTTTATTTATGGTCACTCGCACCTCCATTCTCACAAGGACACTTGGTCTTACATGTCTTCTATTTTAAAGCTCAACCCTGGTCCTCTTCTGATCTTCGGTGACTTCAATCAAGTCAAAGACTCCTCTGAAAAGTATGGGCCCCACGTTACTGTCATTCCTGGAAGACTTGCCTTTCTTGATTTTATTTTCAACTAGGCTTGATTGACATACCCTGTATAGGCCCAACCTTTACTTGGTCTAGCAACAGGACAGGAGAAGCCTGTACCTTTGAAAAAATGGATAAAGTTATGGCAAACGCTGACTGGTTCAATCTTTTTCCTCAAGCTACCATCTAGAATCTTGGCATCCAAGTATCAAATCACGCCCCCATCCTTCTAGACCTTTTGCAGCCGTGGTCCCTAGCTCGAATCCCCCGAAATTTCCAATATTTTTGGCTCTTACATCCAGGATGCATTAACCATATTTATTTGTGTTGGAATTATTCAGTCTCAAGCTTTCCCCTTTATCAGCTTGTTCAAAAAGGAAAATCTCTTATGTCTTCTATGAATTCCTGGAGTACTTCAAACTTTGGTCACATTCCAGCCAAAATCGAGGACACCCAGAAAAAGCTTAGAGAAACACATTCCAATCTTCCTTGTCCGAATACTCAAGTTATCTGCAATCAACTTCATCATCATCTTGACTGGCCCCTCGACTGTGAAGAACTCTTCTGGGCTTAGAAAATGAAACCAAGAAGGATCAAAGAAGGAGATCGTAAGACTAAGCTGTTTTATTCTACCACCAGGATTCACCGTGCCCACAATCGTATCTCTGGCATTTTCAACAACCACAATTTCTGGTGCACTTCTAATAGAGACATCGTAAATTTGTTTAAGATGTACTTCACCTCCATCTTCAATTGTAACCCAACCCACCACCCGAATACTAGAGACTTTTCTATCTTAAATGCCCTTGACACCTCAATCTCTGATGATCACACCCTCTTCCTTACCTCCCCTTTTTTAGGAAGTGAAGTCAAAGATGCTCTCTTCGACCTTGCTCCTCTTAAAGCCCCAGGTTCTGACAGAATTCCTTCTATTGTCTACCAAAAATGTTGGAGCTTCCTAAAACACAACATTACCTCTGGTGTTCTTTCCTTCCTCTGGTCTGGTCACCTTCTCATGGAAACAAACTTCTCCTACATTACCTTAATCCTTAAATGCAAAGACCCTAAACACCCTTCTAATTTTAGACCCATCAGCGTGTGTAACACTTTCAAAATGCCATAGTAAAAAAATTGAGCCATTATAGACAACATTCTGATCACCCAGGAGCTTACTAACATGATCCGTACCAAAAATTAGGTGAGATAGGTCTTATTGCTTTTAAAATTGATATGAGCAAGGCTTTTGATCGCCTCCATTGGGACTTCAATATGGTGGTCCTTCGCAAACTTAATATTTCTCCTTTCTAGATCAAGCTCATGATGTAATGTGTGACAACTGTCTCCTATGCAATAATTGTTAATGGTTTTCCTTCCAGAAGAATTTGACCACATATCAGACAAGGTGATCTCCTTTCACCCTACATTTTTGTCCTTTGCTCGAAAGTCCTCTCAGTCGCTCTTTTCAAAGCAGAATCTCTACAAGGTTTACATGGCATAAGATCTTGCAATTCTGCACTGTCTATTTCCTATCTTATGTTCGCTGATGATACTATTTTATTCTTTCATTAAACCCTTTTAAACTGTTAAATGATTAAACTCCTTCTGGACATTTACTGCAACATTTCTGACCAAGCTATAAATCACTCTAAATCCTCCCTCTTTTGTAGCCCTAACTCATCTGCAGATCTCTAACTTTTTCCCTCCCAGTGTTTTAACATCAAACTAGAATCAATTTTTGGCACTTACCTGGTTACCTCTCTTGACATTGTCATAAATCATAAGACTTACTTGAATCCTTCCTTCTTAAAGTCCAAACTCGGTGTGCCGATTGGAAAGACTCGTAGAGCAGATGATGCTCATTATATTGGACTTTTGAAGGGTATTCATTTTGCTCTTAGAGAATATCACTTTATCCAGGTTTGCTACTATACAAATGATCAGATCCAGATAGCTAAGGACAAATTAAAGCAGCTTTTGACATCGCCTACAGGAGTAGTAAACAACAACACGACTACTCAACCCTGACTTTTGAATAGCTACTACTCTTCTTTTAATTATATTTGACTTCTATAACTTAAAAAACTTTCGATATGGTTGTATATATGAAGATACTTTATTTTGTCTGCCCATAGAAAGTAGCTCCGTTACTCATGTATCCATGGATAAACCTACCCCATCCCCTTTATATATCATCATTCTCATGTTTAACTTAAAAAAAAAAAAAGAGTCGGCCACGGGAAGTAGATGTGGCCCCTAGCCAAACAACCCACATGCCAACACCTTGCAGTCACATCACACCACAAAAAATGTTGAACACTCACCATTTATAGCTTCGAATAGGTGTAACATTATAAATCACAATTCAAGGAGGATGATCAATTTTTAGGGCAAGATAGGACTCCTTTTGTCCATTTTATACATCACAGAGCATATATATATAAGGAGCTGATCCCTTGATAGCGCTAGCAAAATGGGTATTTGCTAGCGCGATCTGGACCGTCCATCCTGAAAGATGGACGGCCCAGATCGCGCCTTTTTTTAAAACTGTCAGTAGTCCGCGACACAGTGTCGCGGATGGATTATTTTACCTTTTTGCCCATCCACGCCATCCGCGATACTGTGTAGCGGACCAGTGAGGGGCCCTCACAAAAAGTCGCCCGCCACACTGTGTGGCAGACGACCTCTAGGCTGACACATGTCAGTACCTGTCCCGTCACCCGCCAAGAAAGTCTCCCGTCAGAGCCCCCATTCCCCTCAGTAGGTGTCACGTCAACAGTGTCCGCGACAGTTCTAAATGCAAAATTATATTTATGGACCTTTATTTCTGAACGTGTCAGAGTTGTCGGCAGCATTTTCAGCTTTTTCAGCAAAAATTCAAGTTTTTTGAGCAAAATTTTCTTCTCCTTCAGACTCACTTGCTTCCATTTTCAGCTCCCCTCAAGCTTCGACTAACACTTGCTTCAAGCTTCACTCAAGTAAGGTAAGTTTGTGATCTCAAACGTTTTCTGGGTGGATTGACTGATAAAGTATAATTTATTTTTTTGGACAAAAAAGTATAGATCTTTGTAATGTTCTAGAAATTTGTCACTCTATTCATCAACTTGTGATGTTCTAGAAATTAATTTGTTAACTTTATAGAACTGCTAAAAGTATAGATCGTTGTGACAAAAAAGCATAGATCTTTGTGATGTTCTACAAAAAAACTAATTCATTGTAGTTAATTTCGAATTTTTTGAGATATGTTTGTTGTATTTTGGCATGATGAATTTGTCTGTTTATCTTAGTAATTTTAATTTGTTATGTTCAATAAATTTATAATGAGCAAAATGGGAGACACTTTTGAGATTATGTATATGGTATATTTGTCATCCTAAATTGGTCTATTCGCCAAGATAATTTTGAGATAATATTTTCAGTTGAAAATGTCATTTGATTGTTAAGCGTAGTCTATTTCTACATAGGTCTTGTTTCACAATGTCTGATTTCGTGTCGAGCTCCAACACCCCCGTAGATGCTAGTGATCCGTATCTAGGACGAACCTTTCAAACATTGGAAGAAGCTGAAGAATGTTTTCGAGCGTATTCATTGAGGGTTGGTTTTGGCATTAGAATAAAGACTACAAGAACAAGCAACGTAACGAAAAAGATATGCTCTCGCTTATACGAGTGTCATAGGGGCAGAAACCCAGTGCAAAATGAGACACGCGTAGGCAACGATGACAGTGATGACGAAATAGGATATTCGCGTAGAAGACGGGATTGCTTTGAGCGCACAAATTGCCAGGTCAAGATGTTCGTAAGCTACAAACCCAAGCAAGATCATTGGCTTATTACCAGCCTGGAACTGGCACACAATCACCCGTTAGTAACCCCTTCTAAGGTGAGTCAGATGCATCAACACAAGAAGATGGGTAAGGTCGCGAGGAGCCTAATTCACACAATGAGCAATGCGCGGATTGGACCTACCGAGATTGTTAATGTTCTTGCTGAACAGGCTGGGGGAATTCAAAATTTAAACTTTAACACGACAGACGTTCGTAACGCGGTCCGAACCCATAGACGAGCCGCGTATGACCTCAATGATGCTCAAGCCACAATGAGCCTATTGAAACGGATGCAGATGGAGGACCCGCAGTTTACCTTCGATTATAAACTTGACGACGAGCATCGAGTTAGCACAATTTTTTGGGTCGACGGTCGTTCGAGGCTAGCTTATAAGCATTTTGGGGATGTCGTGACTTTCGACACCACATACCGTACCAACAAGTACTCGATGCCGTTCGCTCCTTTCACGGGCGTCAATCATCATTATCACTCCATCCTGTTCGGGTTCGCCTTGTTAAGGGACGAGAGCGAGAGTTCTTTTGAATGGTTGTTTAGGGTGTGGCTGGAAGCAATGAACTTCAAAGCACCCAAAGTTATCATCACCGATCAAGATTTGGCAATGAAGAAGGCTATTGCTACCGTCTTCCCAGATACTCGACACAACTTGTGCACTTGGCACATAAGCAACAAATACCCTGAACGTCTGCATCACGTGTATGCAAAGTATCCAGACTTTAAACAGGATTTTGAAAAGTGCGTTAATAAGTCGTTAACGATTGAGGAATTTGAGGAGAGGTGGGAAAAGCTTGTTGAGGATTACTCATTGCAAGACAACGAGTGGCTCCAGCACTTGTACGAGCTCAAAGAGCAATGGATTGGCGTTTACACGAGGCATTTTTCTGCGGGCATGAAAACGACGGGCAGGAGTGAATCTATGAATGCCACGTTCGATAGTTATGTGGGTACAGCTACCAATTTGAAGAGTTTCGTCACATCCGCACAAAAAGCGGTTGCGTCGTTATTCGTGAAAGAAAGGGCTGCAGACTTTGCAACCACGTACAAGCAAAGGAGAAGGTTGCTTGAGACCCCGCTGGAGCTGAACGGTGCCAAAGTCTATACGAAGGAGATCTTCCTGCTATACCAAGTAGAGCTGCAAAAATCGGGCCGATACAGTATAAACAAGGTGGCAGAAAAGTCGTCGCGTGAGTACAAGGTTTATTCGCTCGTGAATGACCTCGTCCCTGAGAAGCTGCGCAGAATTTATACGGTGAGCCACGACACATTGACGGACTCGGTGACATGTGTTTGCAAGAAGTTTGAGTTCCATGGCATCCTGTGTAGACACATTCTGCGGTTTTTCACACAGAAGAATATCAGGACAATCCCCGATAAATACGTCCTGCCACGGTGGACGAAAGGTGCAAACAGGTTGCACGGTACCATTTCCTTTCCGGAGCACCCGTATACTGACTTTGAAGAATCAGAGACGTTGCGGTATAATCATCTGGTGACGATGTTCACCCGTTTGTCCGTAAAGGGTGCTGCTACAATGGTCGGATATAAACATCTCCTCGAGGTAGCTCAGCAGCAAGAGCCCATCGTCGACCAGTTGGAAGCAGCTTCAGTCAGCAATGCGGTTGACACCGAGCCTACGACGGGATCAGAAGATGACGAGCCGGGGGAGGAAGACGACAATGATATCCGGCCTTTGGATCCAATTATATCGCAAACGAAAGGCCGCAAGAGATCTACGCGGATGAAGAGCTCTATTGAAACGGCAACTCAACCTAAAAAGCTGAGAAGGTGTGCATTGTGCAACAAAATGACCGACCACGACAAGCGGAACCATTACAAGGCACTGGGGATAAGTCCAAGGGGTTTGCAAGACGGGGAAGAAGATGATGCCGAAGATGAGGACGAACAAGCTGCAGTGGACCTAAAATTTTTTTTAAGCCATGGACTATGCTTGACATTTGTAATAATTTTTTGTAATTTTTTTCTAATAATATTTCGACCGAATACTGTTATATATTTTTCTAATGGACCTATGAGAGCCATCAACTATAAAAGTTTATGTTGTTTTTTTTTTGTCCCGGATGCCTCTGTAGGGTCTTAAAATTCCTACGTTTTTGAAATTTTTTCACCTTCTTTTATGTCCGCTATACAATGTAGCGGACGTCTCTAGAGACTCCTAATTAATTATGTCCGCTATACAATGTAGCGCACGTCTCTGCAGAGTCCTAATTTGTTGTTCTTTTATGTCCGCTATACAATGCAGCGGACGGTCCGCAGAAAAAGACTTTTGGTCTTCTTTTTGTTCGCCACACAATGTAGCGGATGACTCTATCCTGTTATATATTAATCAGAGGCCAATCATATTATCACTCCCGTCCGTTTCTCTATCTGTCTCGCACATCTCACCCAGCCGCTACCTCATATACGGCGACCCACATCTTCGACCACGCACTTCTCCGGCGACACCACCGTCCTCCCCTCCAGCGACATTCCCGGCGTGATGGCTTCTGATTCGTCGAGCAGCAACGAATTTGTAGGCAACATGCACCTTGCAGGCAGACACTTCTTCAAAGTCGTGATGCCTGGTTTTGATACAGAACTTGTAGGTCATCCCGCTTTCTCTGTGTTACTTTTGGTGTTAAAAGTTTGATCTTTGGTTAAAAACTTACCTATTTGTTTTGTATTGTGAATATGTTAGGACATACGGTAGCCTTTTCCGATTGGCTTACCACAATTTATTTTTTTTCAACTTTAACCAGCCGCAAGGGGTCATGGCATGTTAGAATCAAGATGAAGCGCGGCCAAGGTCAAATTTGTTTCGCAGAGGGTTGGAACGAATTCGTGCAGTAGCATGACCTCCAACTCGGAGACTTTGTAGTGTTTGAACACACGGGGAAATGGAATTTTCAAGTGAGGTGTTTGATCGGAGCACTTGTGAAAAAACTTCTTTCCCCCAATGTTGAACCCTAAATTATGTATTGAATAATTTTATGAATAATTTTATGTAATGTTAATTATTGTTCCGAATTTTAGGTTCTTAATTGTGCCGTTTGAGATTCCGTCGATACTGAGATTGTTGATTCTTGATTTGAGATTGTTGATTTGGTCGCGAAAACAAATCTCCCACTATTTTGAGATTGTTGATTTCGTTGCTAAAACAAGTCTTCGGTCGCCAATTTATTAAAACATAATTTTCGCCATCCGCTACAATGTCTACAAATTCCTAACACTTGGAAGAGATATCACTCTTCATTTGTGGTTCTCTCCACGTTCGCTACAATATAGCGCGGACGGTCCCGCAGAAAGGCCAACTATCCAACACTTAGTTTTTTTTTGGTACTCTCCACGTCCGCTACACTATGTAGCGGGCGGTGCCGCAGAAAGCCAACTATAACTATCAACACTTAGTTTTTTTTGGCTCTTCACGTCCGCTACACTATAGCGCGGACGGTCCCATAGAAAGGCCAACACTTAGTTTTTTTTTGTCCGCTATACTATGTAGCGAACGGTGCCGCAGAAAGATAACTTTCTGACACTTAGTTTTTTTTGGTACCCTCCTCGTCTGCTATACTATGTAGCGGACAGTGCCGCAGAAAGCCAACTTTAACTATCAACACTTAGTTTTTTTTTTTTTGGTTTTCTCCACGTTCGCTACACTATGGGGCGGACAGTCCCGCAAGTTTTTTTTGGTACTCTTCACGTCCGCTTCACTTAGTTTTTTTTTGGTCTCCTTGTCCGCTATACTATGTAGCAGACGGTGCCGCAGAAAGACGACTTTCCAACACTTAGTTTTTTTTTGGTACTCTAATTGTCCGCTATCCTATGTAGCGGACGGTGCCGCAGAAAGGCGACTTTCTAACACTTAGTTTTTTTTGCTCTCTCCACGTCCGCTAGATAGTGTAGCAGACAGTCCCGCAGAAACACAACTTTCCAACACTTAGTTTTTTTTTTGGCTCTCCACGTCCGCTACACTATAGCGCGGACGGTCCCGCCGAAAGGCCAACACTTAGTTTTATTTTGTTCTCTCAACGTCCGCTACATAGTGTAGCGGAGGGTGCCGCAGAAAGACAACTTTCCAACACTTAGTTTTTTTTTGTCTCCTTGTCCGCTGTACTATGTAGCGGACGGTGCCGCAGAAACACGACTTTCTAACACTTATTTTTTTTTTTGCTCTCCACGTCCGCTAGATAGTGTAGCGGACAGTCCCGCGGAAACACAACTTTCCAACACTTAGTTTTTTTTTGGCTCTGCACGTCCGCTACACTATAGCGCGGACGGTCCCGCAGAAAGGCGAACACTTAGTTTTATTTTGTTCTCTCAACGTCCGCTACATAGTGTAGCGGAGGGTGCCGCAGAAAGACAACTTTCCAACACTTATTTTTTTTTGGTCTCCTTGTCCGCTATACTATGTAGCGGACGGTGCCGCAGAAACACGACTTTCTAACACTTAGTTTTTTTTGCTCTCCACGTCCGCTAGATAGTGTAGCGGACAGTCCCGCAGAAACACAACTTTCTAACACTTCATTTTTTTTTGCCCTGCAGAAAGACAGATATCCAACACTTTGTTTCCCAGCATTCAAAGCAAATCACAAATCAGTCAATTAGCCAAAATGTGTATCTCTGACCACATCACAAATCAAACACCTCTGACCACAAATCAAACACTCAACTGAATTCAATACAACGATATCGGTTAATAAAAATCAATCGCATTCAATATATGTTTATTTAAAAAGTGAATATAATGTTACAATGTCAATTGGTACCCTCATCCCCTGCGGCTGTTTGTTGTTCCTTACACGGATTTACAATAAGCCTAATAGCTCTAGGCCGACCATTCATAATTTGCCAAGCCATCCTATACCTAAAGCCTTGTATGCATTCTTGGCTCCAGACGATCTTCTTGAGGCTCTCAGATCGACAAATGTAATCCATGTACATGCAGAGGAAGACGCCGCAGTCCGAGGAATTATGTTGCTTGGGCCTACGCCTCTTCAATCGGAAAATGAGGTCCGGCCTGCGCTGTACCTTATCCTGACGCCTACCATTGACCAAGCCAGCAAATAGATTCTGCGATAAACATAATAAGCATTAAACATCAAACATAGCAAACAGAATAAGATTAATCGGTCGGCTTTAGAATATGCAAGTTACAATAAGAAGTAAACAAGATCTCACCATGGCATCTAACTGGCCTATGCCTCGGTACATGTCAATCACAGGCATCACATCGGTATCATCGTAGAGACTGTCGAGGAGTGATACCGTCCTCTCTACTGGTTCGTAGCAAATCAAGTACCAGTGGGCATTCCCTAAAAATGGGATTAGAAACACGTCGGCAACACTTGCACTCGCTGGACTATCCCGCCCAAGATAGGCTTGTAGGTTAGCGGACGGTCTCCACTGGGCCAGGCCTCTCCCCTTCCTTGATTTGCACCAGTCGTTCCACTCTTGGATTAGGATCTGATGAAAAAAAGTGTCCAAGATAAAAATGCGCGGAGTGATGTTTGGATGCTCCCGACCCCTTTGCCTCAGAATTTGTGCGTAGTGCGAGATGACACCGCTATCTAACCAAGCTCTCAGCGCCAGCGAGGCCAATTCTGTCCAAGGGGCATTGTAATCCAAGCCCACCGGATGATCCACGTCATAGTTCTGTCCGTCTTGGGGGGGCCGCTAAAATATCAGCCTCGAATTAGCTCACGAGGCTTTAGGGGCCTGGCTGGATGCCCTTTCGGATATTGCCCTCGGGGGTCAACCAGCAAATCTTGCCCTCCGCTGGGGGACAAGAGCAAGGGATATTGGCTTCCAATTCCTGGTTCGGCTTGATATTCTCTCCAGCCATTTCTTTCGCCGGCTGATATTGCCCCCCAGGGAGGTCAAACGGGGAATATTGCCCTCCGGGGGCGCCAACTGGTCCCTCCCACGGGACAATGGGCAGTGCGTCGGAGAAAGGCCAGTCTTGCGTGACTTGACTCTGAGGGAATTGAAGGAGGGGCCGCTGTAATCGTCCCACGACGCTTGAGCCTGTCCCATCCCCACTACAGAGGGACCACAAACTCCCTGGCTCACCCCTGAAGCCTGTCCGGAGGGATCACCGTATCCCTGGCTGACGCCCGTATAACCGATATCCGGGCTGACGACCGAAGACTGTCCCGATGCTTGGCGCAAAAAATTCCCGCAGCCTAAAGCCAATGCAGCAGCCTGTTGGCGAAGATCCTCGCCCATTGCGCTCACCAGATCCTTCCGCTCACTCAACTTCTGGAAGAATGCCAGCGAGGCATTAACCTACATCCAAAGAGATAAAAAAATAAGTAACTTCAATCAGACATTTATATTCATCAAATTCAAGACAAGTCAGACTTGTTGGGCAACTTACGAGATTGTATGCCATACGCTCATCGATCTGACCCCTAGGCGCATACCTCTCCCCACGTTCAAAGTTTACTGGGGCTACTCTCCTCCAAGTGATGCGGTAGTACCACTCATTGTACTGTTCGATGCTGATAACGGGGTCAGGCTCCGAGACGATGGCCGCCAGTGTGTCCTGCCAAGAACTCCAAAGCTGTATTTCGGCCGCGCACAATTCGTGCGCATTGGCCTTGCCAAACCGTCTGACATTGGGTGGGTTCCTGTTAACCCTCATATCTGGGGCATCGACTGGCAAACCCTGCTCCAACTCAAAATGGCGCATTGCTCGGTCTGGCAGCTGCCACTCTGCGACCTCGAAGTGGATCAGGGGTGTGCGCTGCAACCCGGAGAGCGTGAAGACGAACGACTCTCCCACCCGTCGCGCCAAACGTATGTACGGTGCCCAACGCATTTGGCCCGGAGATAGACGGTCGAACTCCCCTCGATAGTACGTAATGTTGTGATGGGGATCGACTCTCCTCTGGTAATGGGTAACCCTCCGGCTGTACTCCCAAGCACACAACCGAGGCCACACTTTATCGGTTCCATCCCTACGCGTTGGTGCACCGGGAGCAAGGTGTTCATAAGACCACACCTGAGAACATCCACAAATTATATTTATATCGTCGATTCAGCAAAAAAAAAAAAAATAACGAAGAAAGGATTTATATGATATACCTGCAATAGCGAGAGACATGCACATATGGCTTTGGCGTCGGGCCTCGTTGCCTTGTGCAATGCTCGGTACAGATACGAAAGAACCGCTGCACCCCAGGCATAATCCCCAACCTCGACAGGTTACCCAACAACGGTAAATATTTCACGCTGACCGTGTTCTTCGACGTCGTTGGGAATAAAATTGCCCCCATCACCCACAAGAGGAAGGCCTTTGTGTACAGCACAAGCTCACGGCCCGTATAGTTTTTCGGCAAAACCCCGTAGGTATCTACCAACCACTTCAACTTTATACCGACAGTGCTAAATTGATCCTGGGGTATCGAAGTGAAGAAGTCCCTAGCGGTTCTCTTATTCGTTGCTTCCGACGGAGGAGCAATTACCGGCCGCCCCGTCACCGGCAACCCTAAGATGAACCCTACATCTTCTAGGGTAATTGTCATCTCTCCGAGTGGGAAGTGAAACGTGTTCGTTTCACTTCTCCACCTCTCAACAAGGGCACCTATCAAGGCCCGGTCAAGCTGTTGAAAGATCTGCCCATGCGTGAAAATCCCAAACCCAATTCCACGCAGTATCTTTTTCTGGGACTTGTTCAAATTCCATGATGTGAACTCGTGAGATACTTCTACGGTGGTGAGAAGTTCTCTTTCCTATGAATTAATAAATACAATTTAAGCAAAATAAACGGTATACAACGTTCGTAAGAATAAGAAAGTTTGATAAATAATGTATCTTACTCCACCATCCCATATGAGCGTACTGATATGGTTGGCTTGGTCGTATAACACGGATGGATCTTCTGGTCCAGGGTTAAATTCTATTTTTTGCAACTGAAATTAGGGAAAAACCTTCTCAGTTTGGATTTTACGGTTTGGATTTTGACAATCGCTCGCAAAAATACGACGCTAGCACATGAACTTATACATGCATATATAATAGATATATATACATATACGGAATCGAATTTTGCAAACGCTAGCACATGAACTTATATACATACATACATATATAAATCCTCATCATCGCTAGCACATGCTCAATGCATAATCAAAATCACGCATAAAACGCAATATTCATCACAACTATGGATTACGAACATGTAAAGGATTGATTTTTTGAACTTACGTGATCTATTAGGGTATTAAAGCTGCTCTTAAGAAGAAATTGCGCAGATCTGCTTGCCAACGCCGCTAAGAATATTTGTGAGTAGGAAGAATGGAGAAGAGTGTCGTAGTTAGGGTTTTTTTGTATATATATTATCCATCCGCTATACTATATCGCGGACAATATATTGGCCGCCACTGTGTACTTCCAACTGTTGACGTGACATATAAGGACAAGGACTGACGAGACAGGTACTAACATGTGTCAGCCTAGAGGTCGTCCGCCACACTGTGTGGCGGACGACTTTTTGTGAGGGCCCCGCACTGGTCCGCTACACAGTATTGCGGACGGCGGGAGGGGCAAAAAGGTAAAATAATCCGTCCACGACACTGTGTCGCGGACTACTGACAGTTTTAAAAAAAGGCGCGATCTGGGCCGTCCATCTTTCAGGATGGACGGTCCAGATCGCGCTAGCAAATACCCCATTTTGCTAGCACTATCAAGGGATCAGCTCCCATATATATGTATATATATATATATATATATATATATATATATATATATATATATATATATATATATATCGTTGTCGTTGTCAAAAATTACTGAGCGTGTTGTTACATTATTATCGCTCATCGGTAAAAGAAAAAATGTGAACAACTCGAAATCAGAGAGTTAGTGACAATAGCTCTAAGATGCCCTGTTGGAGAAAATGGATTGCGATGACTGTTATGCCAAGTTAATAAGAATGTGAACAACTCGAAATTTCGAGTAAGGAGAAAAGGAAGTAATAATTTGCTTCACATGGAAACGCGACCAGCGCACTCTAATTAAATCAAGAAAGCTTAAGGCCAAGATGAAAGGATGTTGAGGCCTAGCGGGAATTAGAAATGAATGAAAAAAAATGAAATTTTGATGGGGACGATGATGGTAATTATGAATGTGAAGGTCGGACATGTGTTCCACCTAGTGATGAATTGAGAGAAGAAATTGTGAAGGAAAGGTACTCATAGTTTTAACTGCCATTTCAATTAAGGGAGGCGAAAATGTGCCCTATGTCATGGCCCAAAGAATTTTGTTGGCTTAGCATGAAGTGAGATATATAAAAGTTTGTATCCCGAAGTTTGACCTGCTAACAGGTAAAAGTGGATCATAAGAAAATCGCCAGATAGTGGCAACTACTCTTTGCACCTGAGTAGAAGTGGGAACACATTATGATGAATTTTAGTGTTAAGGTTGCCACGAACAGCTAAGAGATATACATTCATCTGGGTTGTAGTGGGTAGGTTGACTAAGACGTCCCGACTTATTTTTATTCAGGAAGAATATTTTTCTGAACAACTTGCCCAAACTTATGTTAAGCAAGTGGTTAGTTGTTATGGAGTTCCTGTAACTATTATCTCAGGCAGAGATATAAGGTTCATCTTTAGAGTTTGGAAAGGTTTTCAATGAGAAATGAAAATGACGTTGACCATGAGGACGGCCTATTTCCTCAAACGGGTGGGCAATCAGGATGTACGATATAAATATTGTAAGAGTGTTAAAGGTCTGCATTATTCATTTTCGCAGAGCATTGGGGTGGACAGATACCCTTAACCAAAAATGTTGCATGTTAATTTGTTGGGATCTAGTGGAGGAATGAAGCCTGTTTCGCACGAGACTGTGCAAAGAAATAGAAAACAAGGTGACCGATATCCAAGGAAAAAAAAATCTTACTGCGCAGAATTAGCAGGAAAGCTACGCTAATAAAAGGCGTAGGATGTTGGAGTTTGACATAGGTGACCTAGTAAATTTTATAAGTGTCACCGTGAAAAGGAATCATGTGACTCAGAGAGTAAAGAAAGTTAAGTCCGAAGTTCATCGGACCGTTTTAAATCCTTTCTGGGATTTAAAAGATAGCGTACATGTTTGACATAGGTCAGATTGAGTTGATTACATAACGTGTATCATGTGTCAATGTTGAGGAGGTATGATCCCGATCCTAGCATGGGATCCAGTTAAAACAAGTTAAAATTCGAGATAATATCTCGTACCAGGAGGTATCCGTGAAAATGGTTGATAGGAAGGAACATGTTTTACGTTAAAGCCGGTGGTCAAAGTTGTTTGGGAGTAATGATGCAGAAGAGGAAGCCGCTTAGGAACCTGAAGCGCTGATGCGATAGCATTATCTACATCTCTTTGCTGAATAAGGTTTACCCTAATGTTGAGGACGAAATTTATTTAAGGGGGGGAGGGTGTGATACCCCGAACGCATCGAAAAAAATTATTCAACACTAAGTTGATTAATTAACAAAAATTATTTTATTGAGTAGCGTCATTTTGGCGTTAATTAAGTGGCAGGAAGTGGGAAGAGGTCTCAGGGTAGCTTTGGGGTCAAAGTAAAAGTTTCCTAAACTATAGGGGCAAAAAGGTAATTTTGGAAAACTTTAGGGGTCAATTCATAAATTTTGAAAATATGCCCAGATGCCAAGTGTTAAAAGGAATTTTTGTTACTTGTTGCCACCTCCTACTAGGGTGGTGACTAAGTTAATTTAAATATTTAATAATGGAGGGGTAGAAATTCGGGTGAACAAAAGAAGGGGGAAAAAAAACAACAACAAAACAAAGAAGAGAAGAAACAGGGGGAAAAAGAAAAAACTTGGGGAGAAGAAAGAAGAGAGAAACAGAGAGGAAAGAAGAGAAAATTTGACAAGGCCTCAAGGTATCTATCTATCTCTCTCTATGTAATTGAACTGGGTAAAACTAAGTAGTTAAGTGGGTGTTTTTGGTTAGAAGTGAGCTGTGTGTGAGTGCACTGTGTGTGCATGAGTATGTGGTACGTAGGGGAGTAAGGGGAAGGGGGAAGCAGTTGTGGGGAGGTCAGCTGGCGTGCATGGTGAAAGGGCTAGTGCCCTGCTGATGTTTGGAAGGAGGAAGGGGCGAGGAAAAGGGATAGGGCAGCAGCTGGTGCTGCTGCTGTGTGGGTGCGGGGGGGCTCGGTGATGGAGGAAAAGGGAGGGGGAAAGTAGTGTGGGGGAGGGGAAGGTGTGGGTAGTGGTTGTGCGTGGGTGTGCGCTCATGGCAGTGAGAGAGAAGTGGTGGGTGTGCGTGTATTAGTGTGTGTTTCAGTGAGTGTGTGAGGTTCGAGAGTGTGATTTCGTGTGTTTTAGATGTGTTAGGACATGTAATTTAGATAGTACAAGGGATTAGGAACATTTTGGTGTGGATTTGGAGGGGTGGTAGAATGCACAGGTCAGTGGTGTGAGTGTATGTGTGCGGCAGTGAAGTGGGGAAGACAAGTGTGTGTGGGCTGAGGTGTTTTAGTATGTGTTGTAATTCAAATAGTGATTGTTTTTGTCACTAAAAGTAGGAAATTAATTTAGACAGATTGCCTCAAAATTTAAAAAAATAGTTAGGGTCAGATTCAGCCAAAGTGCAAAAAAAAGACCCTAGTTATTTTTAGAAGACCTGTATCGTGGAAAATTTTCAGATTTTTCTGAGGTTAGGAAGAGGGTGAACGGATGCAAGAAGTTTGAAACTTTACGGTGAAATTTAAAATATCAAATGAATGCGGTTTTGTGCAAAAATTTTATGAGGACTCTATAATGCTGAGAACTTCCATTTTCCATTATTTTGGATCATTCCAAAGTCATTAGCTATTTTTGGTCGAACGGGCTTTTAAGCGCTTAGTCCGGACACCAGTTCGGGATTTTTGGGCGAAATTTTTTTAAAATACTTTTTAGCTCGAACATAACCTCAGGATGCCTAAAATAGCATTTTAAAGTAGTTTTGAGATTTTTTTCTGGTACCGGAAACCTCCGGGGGCTTTTTGGTAATTTGCAGCCCAGTGGGGGGTATTTTGGAAAAAAATTTAGGTAATTTTTTGAAGGGCTTGTTAGTCAAAACACCTAAAAGGTTGTTTTAAAGCAGATGTGGGGTGTTGGGAGGTAGGTAACCCCTCGAGAAGGGGGCATTTTGGTAATTTGCCATGTTGGCACAAAATGTTTGGGAACGCGCGTTATTAAGCGTCCGAAGTGGCGGGAAGCGAGGAATGGTGTTAATACGTCTAAAATGAGAGGAAGTTGTTATCGTTAATGCGTCGATAAGACTCGATTAAGGCTCCAGTTATCGGATCGGGTTAACTAGCTGTCATAAAACGTTATGAGCGGTTAAAGGGAAAGGGGTAGAATAAGGCGTGTGTATATGTTGAATGTTTTCTAACGACCAGGGTATTATTTGACTAGGTGATGCAGCTCGTTGCGATCAGAGATTACGAGTTGCTTCGGCTATAAGCCAATCAGGTAAGGACAATACAATTATGATATGTTAATTCATTATTTTGATTAGCATGCCATGTCAATGACGTATTGTTGAATTCTTATTGTTACGATTGGCCACATGTAGTCGTTGTAACCGGTATACGCATATTTGTAATGTGTTGTTGAGGTAGGGTAGAATAAATTCTCTTAGTCCGCCCTGTTGATAGAATTTAATGAGGATGATGCGTGTCCTAGTATGCTATGATTCGATTCGATTAGCATACCTGAAGTTGATGATGATATTGTGTAGGGGTTGTTGTGTGGTGGTTATGAAATGCCGACAATTATTGATAGCCGATATCTTTTCTCTTTGAGAACACCATTGAGGACTTGTGGCAAACTTTTCCTGAGTCCGCCCTATCGTGGATGATGTTGTTGTTGAGGTTATTGCGTGTTGTTGTGAAATGTCAGCACTTATTTGGTAGTCGAAATTTCTCTTATGTAAGAACGTTGTTAAGGGCTTGTGGTAATCTTCTCCCAAGTTCGCCCTGTTGATGATGTTATGTTGAACTCTTGTTGTTAGGTCCAAACACCGGTTGATCTTCTGATCCGGTATTCTTTGTTGAGCTACGTTGCTGAGGACATAAGGTGGAATAAATTTTCCATTAGTCCGCCCCGTTGATGAAGTCTTGTTGCTTAGCTGTAACGTGGTTAGGGAAAGCATTCTAAATGAGTTCCTTGCTTGTTGACAGTGTCTCTTCTATTTACTTGAGACTGAGATGAACATCCCATAAAATGGGACATCAATATGAGAAGGATGGCATGTGAATGGCCTGTGAAATATGATCACTGGAAAAGAGGATGTAGGGCGTGCGAGTCGAGTCTGTCATGTCTGGTCGGGTTTAGTCTGTCGTGTCTGAGTTGCATTGCATTTGATTTTTTTATTTTAATGACTTGTATTTCGTTGATGTTTATCTTTTCAATTTCCTTTTTTCGTGTTCACATGCATAGTCAGTCCGTCAGTCAGTCTTGTCCATGAGGAGGTGGCAATAATGCTGTTTAGTTGGGCCTTGAAGCTGCTCAATCTGACGAAAGAGAACATCGTTTGAGATGATTATTATTCCTCTGAGTCTCTTGAATCATTTGTACGCGATACTCCTCGTGTTGTCTTTACTGGACGATTTGCGCTCATTCCTTATGTTGTATTGTGCAGGCTATAAGGTTGATCAAGGAAAACCCTCTAAAAAGGGAAAGGAAAAGGAAACAAGCTAGAAAAGTGGATCAAGGGGATCAATGGTGTGAGGTAAGATAAGCTAGAAAGGGTGAGATAAAGATTGAGTTACGAGATAGGTTGATAAGAGTCACACGACTACAGTCGTATATTAGGTCGTAACCATTCATGTCGTTTAAAGACCTGAAAGTCTTTCACTGCAGTATGACATATATTTGTAAGAAAATTTTTACAAGGACGCATTTTGGGGCGTCTATTAATGATGTATGAGTATGAGGATCTAGTTGCTCTGTATTTAGCACAGGGTTTTGAATGTGATTATGGTTGATAACTCAGTCCGGTGATATCACCTGGGTTGAGGGTGTCACAAGACGCTAGTACCTTGAGGGTCTAGCTAGTATTCATATGCATATGTAATTATAGTGTTATTGAACATCGCCTTTGTGGCTTTGCTAAGTGATTACCCTGCACTGCCTGTGTGGCTTTGCATATCACTCATGTTCAATATCATCTGCACCATTTCAGGGTGATTGAAATTGTTTCTGTCTCCATATGTGTTTTAGGGATTGAGTTGAATCTCATCCCTTATCGTTTTGAAGTGAATATGATAATCATTTGTATTCTTTTTTTTGGATTTTTGAGCGACCTTACTGAGCTCCCAAAAGCTCACTCTCCTTTGACTTCCTTTTTGCAGGTAGTGACCAGCGTTAGATTACTTAACACTGGATTAGAGGCAAGCAAACTAGCAAATTTAAGTTAATGTTTTGTCTATTAGAACCCTTGCGTGGGTGAATAGTACTATTTAAAATTTTCTTAGACTTAGATTTTGTATTTCATTTATGTCAATTGATTGAGAGTGGTTTGATTGACGGTTAGTTGCTCTCACAGTTTGCGGTGTTATTTGGTTAAGTTTTGAGGATACTATTGTCTTAGCGTAAGTGATCGGGCGAGTGTTAACGTTCTGAAAATTCTGGAATGTTACAATTAAGTGATTTTGTTATAACAGTAGTAAGTGAAAAAAAATCCAAACAATTTGTATTAACTGAGAGAAAATTAGTAAGGTGAGACTAGGTGTATTCGTTAAAAGAAGTCAGCTTTCCGTAAAACCCCAAACATGTGGTTGTTTTTGTCATTTTGTTTCCCAAAAGGACCACCAAGGAAAAGGTGTTACTTGGTCATTGTTATATGGTTAAAGCAACATGTTTCGAAAATGTGAACCCTTCCGTCCCTACACCACTTGGTAGGCTACATCCGTTTATCCTTCATTATCTTATTATGGGCTTGGATCTATTGTATAAAGCTAAAATTTTTGCAGTATATCTATGGTAATGCCCTTGAACATTCAGAACTTATTTTCTTTCAAGTCAGGCTTGATGATTGTGCAAGTAGCACCTGTTTTAGGGATTTAAATCCCAACAACCGGTATCTAGAGCTTTGTTGTGTTAACTTTATCAATATTGTGATTGTTGTGTTAAATCATTATTTCTCCCTCTCGCAGAGGAAAATGAGAGATCTCCTTATTCAAGAAGGTGTAAACAAGGCACTTCTAGAAAAGAAGTCAGAAAATCTTAAAAGTAAATATTGAGAAGACATAGCCAAGATGGTGGGCAGTCTAATCTGAGTCAATTTCTCAGATAAAATTTTGAATAAATGAATGATGTACGCAAGGCCATGAAATCTGGAGGAAGTCGGAAAGCTTGTGCGTGGGAAAAGCATGACAAATAAGCTTTATTTGAAGCAAAAAAAAAAATCTTTATAATTGTAGATGCAGGAAATTATCAATTTTTAATGCATACGAATATCTTCAATGGTATAGTTACTCAACTGGTGAATTGGCGCTCCGAGCATCATTACCTACTTCCTATGGTAAATTGGTTACTACTATTTTACATGGGCAAGATACTCTCTTTTATTATTTCTTCAGGTCTTTTGTTATAGGGAAACTGAACTCAATGGAGGTGCAGGCACTTTTTACCAAAAACAGAGGTGAAAGTGATAATTGAAGTTGTGACAAATTCAAAGGATGCTATCCAACTATTGCTGGATTTGTATGTGTGCTTAAAACAACGTGGGTTTCACACTTAATTGAGAGGATGTATAATATACTCTTGATTTGCGCCAACATGGTGTGTACCAACAGTTTACTTGTGGCAGAAGTAACTCCTTGACGAGCTTGTGGCACAAGGGTTACTAATTTTGGCAAAGAAATTAAACCTTTTGTGATTATTGTTTGTTTTGGCAAGCAACATGTAAGCTTGCTTCAGATGTCTATGCAAAGAACGAACAATTTACTCGAGATGGTTTGGTCTGATGTATGTGATCCTATTAAGGTGGAGTCCTTAGGTGGCATAAATATTTTGTCACATTTATTGATGATACTTCAAGAAAGCTGTGGATGTATTTCCGAAAGATTAAAACCAGGTGTTCGAAATTCAAAGATATATCGAAAGGGAAGTAGGGAAGTCGCTAAAGTTTATCTACACTGATAATTAAAGCGACTATACTTTGAACGAGTTTTAAAAGTACATCTTGAAGTATGTTATTCAACATGAAAAGACAGTAGTTGTACCTTTTAACAAAATTGTGTGTTGGATAGAATGAAGCACACAATTGTTAGGAAAGCGAGATGCATGTGCAAGTCATTCTGGTTGAATTGTTTCATACGACATGCTACCTGATCAATCTCCATCGGCTGCCTTGACTTTGATATTTTTGAAAGAGTGTGGACAAGCAAAATGTGTCCTACTCTCACTTGAAGGTCTTTTGTTACAAAGTATTTGCACATGTACGCTAGACACAAAGGTTGAAGGGGGATGACAAGGCCACTCCCTGCATTATATTGTTAATTGATGTTTATTTTGGATATAGGCTATTGGATCCAAAGAGATTAAAGAACATCGGAAGCAGCATTATGGTATTCTATAAGCAAGAAATCACAACAAAGTCAAGCATGCTAATAAAAAAAATGTGTAAAATGATGTTAAAAGGTTTGCATTGATTCTTCTCAATCGGATACCTTCACAGATAGTGGAGGTGTTTCAAAAGAGGGACATGATACAGAAGATAAATCAACGATAACCGATGATGGTTATATGCCGAATCTTGAGGGTGTTGATCAGGAGAGCAAGCCCCTCCATCAATAATTGCAGAACCTTAAGTCAAGAGGTCCGCTAGGGAGCAAAGACCATCTAGAAGGTACCCAAGTTTATAGTATGTTTTGATTATAATACACGGTGAACATAAGCATTTCATGAAGCATATTTACAAAGACAAAGACAAATAGCTGAAGGCCATGCAAGAAGCGATGACTTAAAAGAGTAGTACTTATGAGTTGGTGGAACTTCTGAAAGGCTGAAAAGACTTAAAGAACAAATGGTTTTCAAATTGAAGAAACATGGTTGTAGGCTAGTGAAGTATAAAGCCAGATTGTTGGCCAAAGGTTTTGGTCAATCGAAATAAATTGACTTCGATGAAATTTTCTCATGGTTATGGAGGTGAGGTCCATTCATGTTGTTTTTTTTATCTATCCTGAGCAGTTGAATATGAAGACTGTATTCCTCCATAGTGATTTGGAGGCAAAACTTTTTATAGAACAACATGAAAGATGTGAAGTTAAAGGGAGGGCCCACAAGGTTGTAACTAAAGAATTGTCTTCAAAATTCCATTACCCTATGTTGGGGGAGTTTTCTTTCCACTTGTCCATGTGAAATATGAGATTTGTCTCTTTCCATCAACTCCCTATCAGTGAAGTAAGCATCAAGATAATTGCCTAATAAATTTGAATCTTGTGATGAGTCATGGCTACAAAAGGACCATTGCTGGAATATGTGTATGTGAGAACATTGCCTAATAAATTCGAATCTTGTGATGACATGTTAATTGTTGGACATACTAAAATGATTGCTCAACTTAAGAAAGAGTTATTGAAGTCTGTAGACATGAAAGACTTGGTTCAAGCACATCGAATATTGGGAACGCAAACTTTACATGATGGGAAGGCCAAGAGATCGTGTTTATATATCTCAACAAAAGTACATTGAAAAGGGTGCTTGTAAGGTTTAATACGAAGGATACTAGGTGGAAACACCGCATTTTTGTAATCGTTGATAAATAAATAATAGTGGACTTCATTATTAATTAGAATGCATTATTGAGTTTAGACTTAGTAATGTGACTTAATTAATTAATTTAGTCAAGTCTAGTTTAATTTTTAAGTCTAGTCCAATTGCATGTTCAGTCCATCAATCTAGTCCAATTGTGATAAGCCAGTCCAATATCTAGATATTATTTAATTTTAATTTGTCTAGATAATTTGGGGGAAATCATTCGTGAATTAACCTTGATGCCAAGATAAAATCATTCCATTTTATGGCTAGGAAATAAATTATCCCATATATGGTACATTTCATTTACAAAATCAGAGATAATTATAAAAAATAGGGTCAGATAATGCCTCGAAATTCAAAAAAAATATTTTTTAATTTATGGGATGAAAATCGACCGGTTAATTATTTTTTGTCAATCTTCTATTTTATAACTTATTCTTTCTTATCTCTAGCCTTGCAGATTGGCATATCAAATCTTATTAGATTCTGCAACTCTAAGCACTATAAAAAAAGGCCTTGGCCTTCATTTTTAAGGGGATAAGATAGCTTATTCTCTTTAGAGCTTGTGTACCATTTCTTCGTGAAGTGATGCACTATCTCTCGAGAATTTTACAAGTTCATATTCATTCTTGAAAAGTCTTTGTAGTCTTTGCACTATGGATCATTCGGAGAATATCCCCGAGTCTTCAAGGCAAGCTACTTCAAGAGGTAATCTCTAATAACTTTCTAGCTTAGGAAATCATATAGATTGTCTCTCATTCCTGTAGTCACATTTCTATTCAAAAGCATCAAAAAGAGTCTTTTATATATTTTTTTGTCTACGTCTAAGTTTTGAAACGTAGATTACTTCCCGTAAGACTAGAGTCGAATTACGACAGTTTTGATTCCAATTAACCATATCCGATACGTAGGCAATTCGACCCCCGATATCGAGTTCAAGCCAAAAACATAAAAAATAAATAACCTAGGGTTAGTTTTATCATATTTTGCATGTTACGTGTTTTTAAGGCCAATAATCAATAGAAATGAAGTATCGCCAAAATGGCGCATTAGGTGTCTAACATTATCCTGTTGCATTACTTACTCCCTGCAACCGTCTTTTAGTTTTGATAGAATAATTGTCCTTTTGGACATTTAGAGTCATTTCTAGTGTTTTTCTTATTTTTCCTTTCCTAATTAGGTGGTGACTCCTAAAATCCTTCTTTTTCTGAGATTTTTCCGAGGTGGTTCGCTACACTAGGCCGGTCACCACCCCTTTCGGTAATAATTTTAAATTGAGAAAGAATTTTGTTCAATGATAGCGTTGATAATTACTCTATACTCCTTGGCAGTTGGGGTATTAATGTATGCGATGATTTGCACTTGATCAGACATTGCCCAAGCAATTGGTGTTATTAGCAGGTTCCACACTTATCTAGTAGTAGAGCATTGAAAAATCATGAAATATATCTTTACAAGTTAGAAAGGCAGCTCTAAAATTTACTTGAGTAATGGAAAACCAAAATCAGCTTTTGTAGGCTTGATGGCAGAAAATCCACTTCTGGATTTTTTTGGTAGGTCTCTTGTTCATCGCCTAAATTATGGAAATGTGTTTTCATGTCGACAACTAAAGTTGAATATATTCCAGTGGTTGGAGCAGGTGAAGACATGTCATGGATTAAGAAATTTCTCCATCAAATGTGCTAGAAGCAAGATGATTACATTGTATCATGTGACAGTTAAAGTACTATTGACTTGAGAAAAAAAATTTACATCTACTCTCGAATGCAGCACATTTTTGTGTGATATCACTGGCTCCATAATTATTGAAAACAAGTTGATCAAGCTAAAAAAGAACCATAAAGATGAGGTCCATCACATATCATTCGTAGGGTAAAGTTCGAGCTTTGCAACGAGCTCATTGATATGAAGTATTCTTGAGAAGCTCTGAGGTTTGTATAAAGCATAAGGAATTGAGAGCTTACGATTATAGCTCAAATTCTTGAGTGTTAAGTGCTTTTATAATATGATTAGTAAGTAAAAAAATCACAAAGAGGTTTTATTCACTGAGAGAAAAATAGAGAGGTGAGTCTGAGTGTTTTGGGAATTGAGTCTGAGTGATTGAGTGAAAGCTCTCTTGTAACTTCTCAACTTTATAGGGCAACATTGTCGCTGTCTTTCTTGTAAGTATAAGCAAGAGGAAGAATCACGTTAAATATTCGTGTCCATATCTTTTGTGGCTGATAGATATAATATCTTATGCCTTTCTTGTTCAAATCAACTCAATACAGTTAGTGGGTTTGGCTAATTAGGTACTTAAGCCTAGTATTAGGTATCTTGTTTTTATTTGTGTTTATTTTTATCATTTTTGTGGATTGAGACTATTAATCTGTATGTGTGTGAGTATGCGCGTGCGCGAGCGTGTGTTTGTCTGCGGGGTAGGTAGGTGGGTGAAGGGTGTGTGTGGAGGATGGCGGCGACGACTAGTGGAGGTTGGTGGTGGGTGACGGGGAGAGTGGGTGGGTGATGTGTGTGTATGTGTGTGTGAGTGTGGAGGTTGGCGGTGTGGGAGGATTGACGTGGGAGGTAGGGAAGGGGAGAGGGGGAGGGGGGAGAGAAGATGAAAACGAAAAAACAAACTTACAGGGCGCCAGAGAGAGAAGGGATGAAATATTATAAGATGGAAAATGGGCACATTTGTTGTAACGTTTCAACTTAGGGTTATTTTAACCCAGCTGGAGCATCACGACACATCAACTAATCACTTCATACTGATAATACAACTCATTCTAACTCACTTGGTACTGTACTTAAACCATATTATACAAAATTAAAGAATTTACTTTTCACACCTAACAAGCTCTCTGCCAAATTTCAGAGTTGATATACCGTTCTATTCAAGTACAACTTAATTAAAAAATGTACAAATGTCCCTTTATCGTCTTCTCACCTTGCCTCACACATTTTCCTTGCCTTTCAAGGGACCGACTTCTTGATCTAAAATATTATAGGTAAAAATCCCTTAGCCCACTGACTCAATAAGATAATCAAAGACATTTAATGTAACTTTCAACTCAAGAATATTGATAATGCACGCTATTGCAATTTAATCACATTATACAGTTATACATGTGCACATTACACATATCACACGTTCACACTTAGTTGAGGATTACAAAAGTTTATCATTCTCGTATTCAGTCCCATCAATAGACCACCCTTATGTCAGCACACCCGGGATATAAGTTTACAACATTTGCTTCAGCCAAAGGCAAAGTAACCGAAAATAAATGAACACCGATACTGTCTCGGGTAGCAGTCGGAGATACAATTATTCGGCTCATACGGTGCACAATCAAATCAATCCCCAATAGTTTGAATGGGTAACATAATAATCATCAACAATATATCAACCGTCCCTTACAATGAAAAGATGTAACATGTTCATGTGCAAGCAAACAGATCATTTTATACATGTAGTTGTTGTAATCTTCATTTACTTGCACTGTAGAACTTAGCTATCAAATATTTAGTCACTTTCATCATGTAACATCATCTTCATAACATCGTGAATATGTAATGTAATCATTTATATTCAGCAAATGAGCTTCAATTATATCACTTAACAAACATGTACAAAATCATATTCTAACCATGTCTAGTTTAGCATAATTCCATAATTCACATATATCATTACCTATTTCATGTCTTCCATAATCTCCAATATGTTAAACATGAATAAATTCACTTATTAACAAGTCTTTAACAAATATTCACAAGTTTGACAGAGAATTCATACTAAAAGAATTACGTTAACATAGCATATATCTATATTCATGTCTCAAAAGCTCATTAAAAAGCTTTAACTATTTTACCTTAAAGAAGACATGAAAGAACCAAATTTTCAGATCTGAAACACCTTCAAAATACTCCTCAAAACACGTTCAAAACACTGTTTGAAACTCGTAAAAACTTTTCAAATCAACTACTTAAGATTCCCTTTAAAAAACAATCCTTAATTTTAGATTTTGTAAGACTTTTTGGTTGATTTCCTTGTAATTTTCTTTCAAAAATGAGGTAAAAAGATTTAAGTTTGTCAACTAATGTCTTTTTAACTCAAATTAGAAGCAAGTAGGAGGTGTCAAGTGGAGGTGAAAAAGTCAAGCATGACGAGACTCTAAGCACGAGGTGGTATGACACGATTGTGCCACCTAGTAAGCATGACAAGGCTCAAGCACGACAAAGCTCGAAGCACGACATGTCTCGATAGTATGTTGACACGTTACAAGCACGAGGTGGCACAATTTTGTGCAAAAAGTACAAACGATTCGCAGGCAGTCCGGTCAGCAATCGATTTGTCCCAGCTAGAGTTTTTATCATTTTTTTTTGTTTCCAACTGTTCTAAAAATATTTTTGGTCATTCCAAGTGATCATTTTCACCTTTCGCCACCTCTACCGATGAAAGCCTCCGACTCAATCGCCTTCGTTACCATCGCCATCGTTGTTACTGGCCATGTCGACACTCCAAAATCACTGACTATTGTAATCATAACTTAAATGAATTCAAGCGTGTTAGACCGTTTTCTTGGAAGTAAATGGAATACAACGCCTCTGTATGCACTAGGTCCCTGGTTGACACAAGATACGTGGATGCAGGATTGGCTTCGGTCTATCCACTCACTGGAGCACAACAGTGGATCCTTGGGTAAATTGCACATAAGAAATGGGGGATCAGAGAGAGATTAAAGTAGCTAAGGACATGGATGGGGCACTACGGCTTATGGAGAAGAAGAGAAAATGGGGAGAAAGATGAAAGGGTTAGGGTTTGAGTTTATATATATAAAGGAGAGATGGTCTGTTGAGATTAAATATTGACTAAGATTTAAGGTGTAGCGGGTCGGGTCAGATACCGGGGCATATACACTTAAAACCATATCTCCAGTATCAGCTGCGGGTTATTGAAGAACAGAAAAACCAAACTAATTCCATAACCTAGCCATTATCAAAATAATCTACTCCTATAAGATCAGGCAGGACGTATATCTTCCAGGTATGAGTTTAATTGTCATCCTTAGGAAGTTGTTATGGGACTAAATCATTTACGGTGGCACTATAACGGCTTTAATGGGACTAATTATCCTACAAAATTTTTTATTTTAAATAAAAGGAATAAAAAAGTAGCAAGAGACCAAAAGAGTTGGCCACGGGCGGTAGATGTGGCGCCACGCCAAACCACCCACTTGGCCCACGCCTTGCAGTCACATCACGCTAAAAAATGTTGAATACACGCCATTTATGGCTTCTTTTAGGTAGGCGTCCTACTGCACATCGCAACTCTAGGAGAGGATCGATTTTTAGGGCAAGATAGGACTCTTTTTGCCCCCTTTTTATACCAAAGAGCCCGGATCTCTCTCTCTCTCTCTCTCTCTCACACAGACGATTGGTTGTCAGACCGGCGTCGCCGTTACATTACCATCGGTCATCGGTAAATTCTTTTTTCACTCTTTCTCTAATATCATTTGTATGTGGATTGATGATCTAGTAATGAACTGTTCAATGCCTACACGAATGTTTTTGAAATTGTTATAACCCTTTTAGTGAACCGCTGTTGTTTTTTTTCCCCTTCCGAATTGAAGTCAGATTGTTATATTCTTATTTAATTGTCTAGTTTGTCGGATCGACCTTTTTATGAATGATATCTGTATTTAAGCGGTGGATATAAAGCTTGTTATCTGTATTTAAGTGGTAAAAATAAAGCTTGTTTGTTAATTTATCCGTTGTTATGGAGTCCATTCTTTTAGTTAGTTCGCGTGTGTACGTGTGTAATTGTTCTGTGACTTTGTATGATGCATTGCTTACTGCCTTCAAGTTTTGTTTCGTTGATTTAATATTTTTTTGTTAATTTAATAAAAAACAATTCATTTATGTGTGTACTGGAGATTTCCTAATTTTCTCTTTCCTATTCTTGCTGCTGTAGTATTAGTGCCCAAACAAGAAGGAATTGGTTAGCGGTTGGCCCGAAGCTAGCATCTAGCTTAACTGTGATTTGCGTGAGACTGTTCAATTTATAACGGGTAAAATGAATCTGATTGCAGCTTTATGTTAATCAGTGGGTTTGACTAATTAGGTACTTAAGCCTAATATTAGGCTATCTTTAGTATCTTCTTTTTATTTGTATTAGTTTTATCATTTTTTGGTGATTGAGACTGTATTTTTAAAGTTGACTGTATTGAGTTGATTTGACAAAAGAAAAAAGAATTATTTGTCGCGTCAATACTGAAGTTTATTGTTTCCCCCCTTTTGTTTTATTGTCCGGTTTCCGTATTTCACACTTGTTCCAAATTAGAAGTGAAAAATTATCTGCTTATGTGCTGATTTAACTAACCCAACAATGAAGCTACTTTACTGTCAAGCTAGTGGTGTTGACGTGACTTCACACGTGATCTTAGTTTGTTATCTCCTGTATATAATGTGTTAAAAACTGCGGGTGGAAGAACAACGAGGCGGTGGATTATGTAGTCAGGAATTGGGAGCTGGTGAGATACGAATCTGGAAACTTTTAGGGTTCCGGATATGGGTAGTTAGATTCCACACAGCTCTAAACTCTACTATGCCTCTGTGTATTTAAAATTGTAATCATCCTTGGAAATGGGGAGAAGACGCCCCTCATAAAAGGGCTAAAGGCGGTTAAATGTGCGAGGTAGTGAATTAGTAGAACTGTTATTCCTTAGGTGGTCAAAGAATGCATCACGTGTTCGTCCTCACCTTATCTTACCAGCTCCTGTTGGTTGCAATGGGTGCTCAGGCTTGAGGTCTTGAGGTTGTGTCTAACACATAGAAATAGAAGGAAGAAGGGAAGATACGAACAATAGCTCTCTGTCTTAATTATCAACAACTAATTGATACGTCAAATGTGATCAGTCGTGAAGATCACTTCACACACACACACACACACATGTTTGTATATGTATGCATAGGGGGCTGATCCACATCCAGTGCTTGGATAAGCCCCATTATCCCAGCTGTGATCCAACCGTCCATGTTTCTAACCGGATGGCTGAGATTAGCTCTTTTTTTTTTTGGCCTTACCACTTGAAGGGAAAGCGGTCAGTGAAAGTGTCTCTCGGCCTCATCTCTTGGCCTATCTAGAACAAACAAAATAGCAGTAGTCTATCTCTTTGTTTCTCTGTAAAACCAAAAAATAGCAACGGCAGCAGAGCAGTTAAGGAGATGGTGGCAGCAGCAGAGCAAGGACATGGTGGTGGAAGCGGTGGAGAGTCCATTCGGCGGCTGGGTGGCGATAGATTTGGACGGCAGCTGCGCCGTCATCTCTCTATATATATATATATGTGTATGTGTGTGTATATATATTTAGATATGTATATATATATATTCTCTCTAGTCTCTGGAAGTAGCAGTGGTGTTGGTGGGTGGGTGCGATTGGGTGGTGTTCATGGGTGGTAAGGTTGGGTGTGGTAGTTATGGGTGGGCAAATTGGTTTTTTGGGTGGTAGGTAGGCCGATGATGGCGGATGGTTATGGTGGCAAAGATGTTGGTGGGTTTGGTGGTGATGATCGGTAGGTATAGTAAATAGTTATTGTCTGCCGGTGATATAAGGGTACACCATGTTTTCCCCAATGCGTCCTTCTTCTACAAAGCCAAGCCAAGCCAAGCCCAGCCCAGCCCAACCCCCACCCATCCCCCCCCCACCCCCAAAACAAACCCCCCCCCCCCCCCCCTCAACCCAAAAAAAACCCACCACCCAAAAGGGAGAAAAAATATAAAAAAGAACCACAAAAGGGTTTTGCTTATGCATGTTTGGACTGGAAAGGGAAGGAAAAACTCTCGGATGAACTTAAGACCCATTATTTCAGTTTTTATGGATAAATAATTGGATCTGTAGTACGGAAAATTTGTCCTCCCTCTGAACACGCCTGGGGCAGCAGTCGTCTTTAGAGATCATTGTGGTGGCTGGGTTCTTGGTTTATGCACAGATAGGTGTCAAATAGATGGCTAGCCGACTCTGGGCATTTGGAAGGAACTAGAAGTTGGGTGGCAAATGGTTTCGCTAGATCGTTGATGAGTGATGCTTGGAAGCGATCCATTTCTGAAAATTCACAGTGGGATCCCGTTTGATATATTACTTGCCGATTTGTAGTTTGCATTGTTTGTTTTGAGAGAGCCCAGCATGTTTGCTGATGAACTAGGAAAATTCAGTCTTGGTTACTCTTCTGTGCTTAGAAACTATGACGTCCTTCCTATTGAGATGCTCGAAGATTTGGCTTACAAGCATAGCTTCAACTATTGCAGAAAGGACACTGATTTGTGAGTTTAGCCCTCCCCCATTCTGGAGTAGGGGGTTTTGTTTTTTGTTCTTTTTGTGGTGGTGGTGGGGTGGGGGGGTAGGATGAAAAATTGTTGTGGTACATGTGAGGTTGATATATTACTGTTTGTTCACCTTGTTAAAGAGAAGAACATTTTTCATATATTTACGTCTTTTGCATTGTGGATGAAGTCCAACATGGATGCAACGTGGCTATTATTATCATTATTTGATTTAATGGCAGTTGGTCGAGGTATTCAATGGAGCATGAGGAGAAGAATGATGTGGCTGGTGAAGTTCCCGAATTCGGTGCAATCTTCATGTCAAACATGGAAACAAAAAGAGAATGCTTTAGACGAAATCTTTTTGGCCTTCCGCCATCCAAGGCTAATTTTGTAAAACAGGTGAAAGCTGGAATGGTTTTGTTTCTGTTCGAATTTGAAAGGAAACAGCTTTTAGGTGTGTTTCAGGCTAGCTCTGATGGTGCTATGAATATTGTGCCCGATGCATTTAGTTCTTCAGGGAAGCAATTTCCTGCTCAGGTATGAAGTAGCAAACGTTCTGTGGAGTAATGCTTTGTTGTATTTAGATAATCTTCTACTGGTTGGCTAATATATGTTCATTGTTTCTTTATTTGTATGCTATGAATTTTATTTTCAGGTTTGTTTTACCCAACTTTGGTACTGTAGTCCACTTTCTGAAAATGAATTTCGTGTTGCTATTAGAGAGAACTACTTTTCAGCCAAAAAATTCAACTTTGGGCTGTCTGAAGATCAGGTTTGCGCATTATATATTTTTCCTACTGTCTTGGCCTTCGATGTATGACAAATATCTTTTTAAATGTTTGTACTTCTGGATTTTCGGTTGTCCCATTGATTTCGTTTGTAGGTTCATAGACTTCTGTTGATGTTCAATTCGAAAAAGATAAATACTATTCTACCTCTGAAACAACCTGCAAGAGAAGTCATAGTAGCACAGGGAAAAGGCGGAAGACGAGATCGTGATGATGATAGGGTTGTGGAAGGTGATAGGGCCGATTTTAAACCTGATGATGTGGACAATGTTTTTGGGCCAGCTATTATGAGAGAGTCCTTAGGATTACCTTTGGACAGATGGAATATAGTAGACAATGACAACTTTTTAATGGGCAATATGGAAGATGAGAATAAAGTGGAGTTTGGTATAGGACGGGGCTACTGGACAGAGGGCTCTTGGTTTAAGAAAAGGAAAGTGGATGATGATGGCAGTGCATGGAGGAGCAATGTTACAGAAAATGGACCTTTTGATGATCAAGGCCCTGGGCTTGCCATCAGGAGTGAGCACCGTAAGGGTTCTCCGGGTAGTGGCCAACCTTTGATGGACGGTATGGTTAAAGATGAATGTGTAATGGACATTAATCCAGGGCATGGCATCTCCTCTGGTTACCGCAGACGCTTATATAAAGGAAGTACTGTGGCTGATGATTGCAGGTTACCGCTGAGAGGAGACGGTAGTTCGAGGCCGGTTGTATCGAACCTGTACCACGACGAGCTTTTGAGTAAAATCAAACTAGAAACTGATGATGGCAGGCTTCTGATAAATAACAGGAGTGCGGCTTATGAACATAATAGGGATAACGGTCTTGGTCCTGTCGCTGCAGAGCACCGCGGTAAACATTTGCGTAACAACACAACTGATGATAGCTGGTTTTCTATGCAGAATAGGTTAGAAAATGCACATAAAGTGGTTGATGGTAATGGCCCAGTCATCTCAGAAGAGTATCATGAGAACTCTTTGGATGGAGTAAGAAGAGCAACTGATGGTAGTAGGTTCTCTATGGGTGAGAGAATAGAAACTGAGTGTAATATTTTTTATGAGCCTCTGCATGAGTATAGAAGGGCAAATGATGATAGAGGGATACTGATCAGTGATAGGGTCGAAAATGAACCCAATCGTCTGAGTAATATAGGGCCAGTCATCTCAAATGACTACTCCAAGTACACTTCGAGTCAAGATAGACGAGTTGCTGATGGTGGTCAGTTTGGAGAGAGTGATAGGGCTGAGGACATGCAACATATGGACAGTCGTCTTGGGCCTATTTCAACTGATTACACTTCTTTAGGTCAGTCAAAGCAAAAGTATGTCGGTTACTCTGAGATGCCTAAAGTAGAAACGGATTATTCTCTGCTTCCTGGTCAATTTCGAAATCCTACTGCATATCCCTGCATAAAGGAACTACTAACCATGGACCGACATAATCAAACATCTCATGATGCAATTGTTACAAGAAATGTTTATTATGACCCTGAATTTCCTGATTTTTCTCATCGACAATCGTCTTCTACTGTGGCTGGTAACAATTCTAGTTCAGTTCAAAATTATTTGGGGAATCTCATGTCTCCTCTTATGACCAAGTTATCGTCATATGACTTGGATGCACAAAATGTGGACCGAAAAAATCAAGCATCTCATGATGCAACTGTTGCAAGAAATGTTCCGTATAACCGTGAAGTTCCTGATTTCTCTTATAGACGGTCACCATCTACTGTTGTCGGCTACAATTATAGTTCAGCTCAAAATTCTATGAGCAATCTAGTGTCTTCGACTAAGACCAAGTTATCGTCATATGACCTGGAGGCAGAAAGATGCTTTAATGTTGCTTCTGTTCGTGGGAGTAAAGTTTCTTTGCGAAACACTTTCAACTGTCACGATTCCTCCCCTCGCAGAACTATTAATCCTTTCTCAAATGCTGGATATTCTGAAAATAATAAATTAAGTCCCTCTCCTTGTGGGGGTTACAAAGGTCTGTTATATTCGAAGCCATCTGTTGCTTCTCTGCCTTCTTTAAGTGGTGAAATCAATGGAAAGCAAGATAGTGGCTCCTTTTCTTTCGGCTTTGGCTCCAGAAAAAATCTTCCTTTCATATTTGAGGAAGGATTTGCAGCGGGATCACAAGGAAATGACGAGAATAAGATTTCTCGTGGGTGCAGCGAAGCATTTTGTGCCAAAGAGCATTCCTCGTCTTTTGCTGGCTGGTCTCACAAGCATTATGGTGCTTCTTCAGAAGATCAAGGTCTATACCGAAGTGAGAAAGATTTAGTCAATCCGCATTACTATGGAGGTACTCAAACTGAGCATATTAGTACCGACATCGGGAGAACTAGTGTTTTTTCTCGCTTATCAATGGCTCCGGAGGTAAGCGAAGAAGAAGAAGAAGAAGAAGAAGAAGAAGATAATGATTGGGCCTTTCACAAATTTGATGATATGAATGTGGCTGCTTCAGTGGATGAAGTCATGGACATGCTTCGCGATTATCAGAATCGCCCTTTAAAGAGGAAGAGAAAATTTAGAACTTCACTTGGTCAATCTGATGATGACGGAAGTGTTAGCATAAAAAAGCAGGGCCCAATGTCTAATCGAATTGAAAATGCAGAATCAAAGTCGATCGTGGCAATTGATGCTCTTGGAACTATCGAAGAAAACAGTGATTCACTGCTTGAAGAGACACGACTTGTGGACTTTAAGCGTCGGAGTCAAGTAAGGAAGAATCTTGATAAAACGTGCAAGAAAGGGCTGAGTGGAATCAAGAAAAACTCAGATGAAACTTGCATAAAAGGTTCACCAGGGATTGCGAGGGTTAAAATGTCTGTTGAGGTTAATGCCTTGGACAGGAAGACGTCAGTAAAAAGTGCAGAAGACGCTGCTTTTGCGGGTAAGCTGTGCAAGCGAAGAAAGTTGGTTAGACCAGTCTTTTGTCAAAAAGTGTCCTGTGGCGAAATTGTCACCGCTTCCAGTATTCAAAATGGGCATTTATCATCTCAGGAAAGTTCTCTTAGCAAAGATGATACAAATGGCAACACAACCTGTGAAGATAATAACATGCCATCACGTAATGTTGGGTCGGTTGATTTGACCCCAATTAGCAGCGATAATAATAGTTATGCAGATGGAAGTCCAAATGCAAAGAAACATCAGGTTCAGAAAATTCTGGGAGGTCACTTAAATGATGCGACGGCTGAGATGTCGATAGACGATTGCCTCCTGAATGCAAGGCATCAAGTTCCTTTGACCAACAAAACTGTGAATGGCATGCCCTCCTCTTGCAATCTTGGTATTATTAGTTGTAGCTCCCATGAACAGGAACAACCTCCAGGATTGTGTCCGTAGAGCGAGTAACATAGTTGTGTGCATCCTCTGCTATCGAAGTAACAGGCTCTTCTCCGCTGCAAGAGCAACCTCAATGTTTTTTTGGTGATGCTGCTGACCGCTGGAAGTCGGAGGCATTTCCAGCAAATGAGCTGGGTTTTTGTGTATTTTACTGCCTTTTGAGGAACCCAAGGTTCCAGAAATCTCTGTAACATTAGCTTTTGGATGGTCCTCTTTAATGTTACATGGGAACATGTACAGCAAGTTAATGTTTGGGATGCACCTTTTGTGAATAGGTTAGTATTCTCCCTCCCCGCGTTACGTGCATTGTTGTATTGTACAAGGCATAACCACACACTGTTGGCATATGCTTTTGCTAACTAGAAGCAATGCTTTATTCTTTCCTTCAAATTGAGTGTTGGTAGCTCAATAGTAGCTTATGGTCATCACAAATGACAGCTTCAACGGTACGTCTAACTTTTGATTGGGTTTACCTGGAAAGGAGAACAAATTCACGTAGCTACTTTCCTTTACATTTGAGTAAGCTATGTTTAGAAAATGAATTGAATGAGGAAACTCGAGTTTAGGATTTTTAGGGCCTTTTACCGTAAGCTTGGTGTTCCGGGAAGCAATTACCAAAAAAAAAATTAATTACCAAAAAAAAAAAATAGGAAGTGAAGACTTGCCGAAAAAATAACAATCAACCCTGATTTCTTTTGTTCGCTGAAGAAGATATTCAGCAAAATTTTGATGGCACATTTTGTCACAATTTAGGAGATAGCATCCCCCAGGAATAAGCCGTAATTTTCTGCTTTCGAACAAAAGTGAAATACAACACTCCCTTTTTCAAGGGGAATCACACAGCCCCCTCAATCCCGGTTTCCCTTTGGTACTAACCGACAAAATTGATGTCCTCAAAGCACAAGGGGATGAAGTTCAAGACCCTACTCGGGCAGAGTGCTCGGATAATATTCTGCTCGGGCATATGCGTTATTCCTCCTTGTGCTTCGCTCGAGCACAAGGGGGATGAATGTTGAGACCCTGCTCGGACAGCATTTTGCTTGGGCAGATGCTTTATTCCTCTTTGTGCTTTGTCCGAGCACAAGGGGGATAAAGTTCGAGACCTTGCTCAGCCAGAGTGCTCGGATAGCATTTTGCTCGGCCAGATGCTTTGTTACACTACACGTGTTTACGTAATAAATGCCTTAGGCAGGAAATTCAAATATCCCTGTTTCGAGATCGTGACACGTAAGGAGGTAAATGTATCGTCGCGCTTTTCAACAGTCGATTATAGAAGAATCCTCAATAAAAGGGCAAGTCCACTTCATTTTTCACCCCGCTCAAAAGTTGGAAGTATTCTGCTCTACATCAAGTAAGTTTTCTTTCTACCTTTCTTTTAGTTTAGCATTTCCATTTTTATAGTTTCAAGTCTTGTGGGTAGAGAATATGTCAGAGTCATCTGATAGTGTAACTTCTTCCAAAGAAGTTGTTAAGAGTAGTTTCTCTTCGTCCACTGGGCGAGTTCCAACATCCCAAAGTGAAGTGGGTCCTTCCAATCCTCAATCATCACAGCATTTACCCCTTAGGAATGCACTAGGTGAGTTAAAGCATAAAGCTGAAAGAGAAAGACAACCCTAAACCTTGGTTCACTACAGATGAGAAGCAAAATAAAATGACCAAGAAAGAGCTGGAAGCGCTTATCATGGTGTATCCCCTGCCCGAGGGCTGGATAGCTCGAGTTCCAGAGTTACAAGAGCCGGCCAACTATGGAATCAACTGGGAAACAGGCATCTATGAAGAGTAAGTGAGTTCGGGCTATAGACTAGCTTTGCACCCTTTTGCCCTCAAGATGTTTGATCATACAAAATGGCACCCGACCAACTTGTACCTAAGGGCTGGAGAAAATTAGTGGGTCTCATCTATTTGATCGAGACTTCTGGCTACAAAGCAGATCCCACAGACTTCATGAAAGTCTTCTTTGAACTTTGCTTTGTTAAAGGTTTCACCAGCATCTTGGGTGGTACTACATTCACAGCAGGCAGAGGCTTCTCAAGGGTGGTCTTAAATCTAACTTTGAGATGGCCAGGGAGGTGGTAGCTTTAGAAAGCCAAGAGAAGAGGGAGGTCGTTGCTCAAGTTGAGGAAGCCACCAAGCGTGCACAAAAGCTAACCAAGCCAGAGGTTGATCTACTTGCCCAAGTTGAGGTCCTTGAAAAGTGACTCGAGAGAACCAAGAGGAAGATAGCGGAGGCGAGAGATCAAGGAATCTAGGACTTCCTTGATGGGAATGCCATGGACGAGTGGCTAAAGAAGTGCACTGAGGATTGTCTGGAGATTTACGAAATGGCTTCCTGAACGCTAAGAGATGTTCGCCAGCGGTTTCCTGATATTCCTCTAGATGACTTCGTGGTGCTAGCCTTTGGGTCCCCATATGGAGAGACAGTCATGCCTTCTAAGGCAGAGGATGCTACTTCTCAGGCTGCAAAGGATGGTCACTCGGGCACTGCCCCCGAGCCCTATACATTGCTTCCATGTTTGTAGGCTCTTTCTGTTGTTTTGACTAAGTACTCTTTATGCCCTTTCAAGGGCTTGTAAGAAATTTATCTTATCTACCATCCCTTTTAGAGGGCATTTTATTCATGGCATTTGTTGTTTGCTCATGTTACTACGTGTTTACCAGCTTATGTCGTACACATAATGTTGTTCTTCTTACTTTAACACGAACTATTCGTCACTTAAGAGTTGGCAAAGAACCCCAGCACCCTCGCTTGACCAAGTTTTGAAGTAGCAAAGTTGGGTGGAGTGACAATGTCTCCATCAAAACCTTGCTACCTCACGGGTTAGATCTATAGCTAAACTGTCGGCCTTTTGCGCGAGTTGAGGCCTTGTCCTCCGTGTGCTTCATCCATGCACAGAGGAGATGAAGTTTGCTCCCTGCTCAGGGAGGAAGCTTGGTAGGCCTTCTGTTCTGGTAGAGGCTTTATCCTCCTTGTTCTTCATTAGTGCACAAAGAAGATGAAGTTTGCTCCCTGCTTGGGGAGGGAGCTAAATAGGCCTTCTGCTCGGGTTGAGGCCTTGTCCTCCTTGTGCTTCATCCGTACACAAAGGAGATGAAGTTTGCTCCCTGCTCAGGGAGGAAGCTCGGTAGGCCTTCTGCTCTGGCAGAGGCTTTATCCTCCTTGTGCTTCATCAGTGCACAAAGAAGATGAAGTTTGCTCCCTGCTCGGGGAGGGAGCTCGGTAGGTCTTCTGCTCCGGTTAAGGCCTTGTCCTCCTTGTGCTTCGTCCATACACAAAGGAGATGAAGTTTGCTCCTTGCTCGGGGAGGGAGCTCAGTAGGCCTTTTGCTCGGGCAGAGGCCTTGTCCTCCATGTGCTTCATCCGAACACAAAAGAGATGAAGTTTGTTGCCTGCTCGGGGAGGGAGCTCGATCAGCCTTCTGCTCGGTCAGAGGCCTTGTTTTCCTTGCACTTCATCCGTTCAAAAATGAGATATAGTTTTCTCTTCACTAGGTTAAAGAGCATTATTTTTGTAACATCACAGTCATGCTCTGAAAAAGAACTTTATTGCTCGGGCAAAAAAATATAAAGTACATACCAGATCAATGCCAACCCATTTATTTGTCAAGCCATCTAAAAGACTACTGGAGTTTGATAAGACCTGAGTCCCCTTGTCCCCCCAAAAAGTACTGTCTCGCCTTCAGGCAAGATGTTACTGGAAATATCGTCGCAAATTCTCGGCATTCCAAGTGCGAGGGATTGACTCTCCAGAGAGTGTCACTAATGCATAAGCGCCTGGCTTAAGTACCCTTAAGACACAATAAGGCCCTTCCTAAGTTAAGGATAATTTTCCTGCAGCTGACTTAGGGTCAGATACTTCCAGTTTGCGAAGAATTAAGTCCCTGACTTGAACAAGCTTTGAGCGGACTCTTCAATTGTAGTAGCGTGCGACTCGTTGTTTTATAACTAGGGTGCGTTCATGAGCTTAGGCCAAATTTTTTCTACAAGGTCAAGATTCCCACGGAGACCAGCTTCGTTGTCCTCTGTGCTGAAGTGCAGAGCCCGAACAATTGGGAGACCTACTCAACTGGTAACATTGCCTTTGTCCCAAAGCAAAGAAGGAAGGGTGTTTCTTCTGTGACCGAATGTGAAGTCGTACGATACGCCGATAACACTTTTGGGAGTTCATCCACCCATGCCCCTTGGCATCGTCTAACTTCTTCTTGAGGCCTTGCAAAATACTTTGATTTATGTTTTTCGTCTGACCATTCGACTATGGATGAGCGAAAGAAGTAAAGCGAAGATTAACCTAAAGATTCTTGCAAAACGTTTAGAAGTTGCTATTGTCAAATTGTCATTGTCAACAACGAGAGCCTCAAGTACCTCAAAGGGGCAGACGACACTCTTCCAAAAGAAATCTTCGCACTTGGCTGATGTGATAGTCGCTAACGCTTCAGCTTCTGTCCATTTCGTGAAGTAATCAATCACCATCCAACACAGCTTTTGATCTACCACTTTAACGCCATCCTTGGAGCTAATACTGCGCTCCTTGAGGAGCTCATTATAAATAGGTCACGGGACCTCTAAGATTTCCGTGGACGTGAGCCTTGACAGAGCGTCTGCCTAAGCATTTTGATCTCAGAGGATTTGGCAAATTGTGAAGTTCTTAAACATTGATGCCAAAGTCTTAACTAGCAGAAGATACTGAACCATCCTTTCATCTCTGGCAAATTGTGAAGTTCTTGAACATTGATGCCAAAGTCTTAACTAGCAGGAGATACTGACCATCCTTTCATCTCTGGCTTTGTACTCTCCCAGAACATGATTGACCACCAACTGGGAGTTGCTATGTACTGACAACGAGTCCACCTTCAAGGCGTGTGCTAACCTTATCTCGCAAGAAGAGCCTCATATTCTGCTTCATTGTTTCAGGCTTGAAAATCAAACAGAGTTCATACTAGATGATGAAGTTCTCGGGGTTCACGAGGATGATTCCCGCGCTGCTGCTACCAATTGTTGAAGAGCTGTCCACATAAAGGATCCAAGGATCTTGGGCTTCAGAAACAGTTAGTTGAGGGGGATCTTCAGGTAGCATACATTCAACAACGAAGTGGGCTAAGACTTAAGCCTTGATCGCAATGCGCAGCCTGTAATGGATATCAAATTCTCTCAGCTCCACCGACCAGTCTACTAATCTTCCTGACGCTTCGGGACTCTGTAGGACCTTTCTAAGAGGTTGATCCGTCAAGACCACAATGGCATGAGATTGGAAATATGGTCGAAGGCGCCTTGCCAACATGATGAGGGCTAATGATATTTTGTCAATCTTTGGGTACCTCGTCTCTACGTCCTGTAGGACCTTACTTATATAGTAGATTGGCTTTTAAACACCGTTCTCCTTTCTGACTAAAATGGTGCTTATGGAAACTTTGACAGAAAGATAAAGGAACAAGTCTTTCCCAGGAAGTGACTTGGAGAGTAGGGGGAACCAAATATGCCTTGAGCTCCTCGAAAGACTTTTGGCAATCTCCTGTCTAGGCGAAGTCCTTTCCTTTACTGATGGCTTTGAAAAAGGGTAAATATCATTCGGCTGATCTAGCCATGAATCTTCCTAGGGCTATAACCCTGCCCGTCAACTCCTATACTTTTTAATAGTTTTTGGGAATGTCATGGCTTGAATGGCCCTTATCTTCTCTAGGTTCACTTCGATATCACATTCAGAGTTCATAAAGCCCACGAACCTCCTCGATGCAACCCCAAATGTGCACTTGAGCGGGTTTAACTTCATATTGTATTTCCTAAGGATGTCAAAAGTTTCCTTAAGGTCCTCAACATGGAGCTATGCTTTGACACTCTTCACGAGCATATCATTTATGTATACCTCCATGTTCTTACCAATCAAATCGCGAAAGATCATGTTCTCCAAACGTTGGTAGGTTGCCCCGACAATCTTGAGCCCAAAGGGCATTACTTTGTAGCACTATAACCCTCGTTCTGTGATGAAAGAAGTCTTGGAAACATCATCCTCATGCATCATAATCTGGTTATACCCTGAGTTACCATCCATGAAACTGAGCAGTTTGTGGCCTAAAGTGGCGTCAATGAGAAGATCGATCCTCGAGTGGATAGCTGTCCTTTGGGCAAGCTTTGTTGAGATCCGTGAAATCAATGTATATTTGCCATATGCCGCCTGATTTTGGAATCATAACGACATTGGCAATCCAGTGTGGATAATGGATCTCTTTAATGAAACCTGCGACTAATACCTTATCCACCTCTTCTTCTATCTTTTCCTGTCCTTTGGGCGCGTAAGTTCTCTTCTTTTGCTTGACAGGCTTCTTAGATGGATCGACGTTGAGCTGGTGTGTTATCACTACAGGATCAATCCCATGCATGTCTGCTGCTGTCCATGCTAGGATATTAGCATAGATTAGTAGAAGGTCAATAAGCTTAAACTTGATATCCTCCTTGAGGGATGAACCTAACCGGATAGTCTTTTCTTTGACTTTAGGATACACTTCAACACTTATGAGATCCTCAGTTAGTTCACCCGTTTGCATCTTGGTATTAGATCTTCAATGATGAGCCCCTCCTTATTCTTCGCTCAGTATGAGGTTACGTAGCACTGTCGAGCTACCGTCTGGTTACCCTTGACTTCTTTAGCTCCATGTTCCATTGGGAACTTTATCTTGAGGCGATATGTGGATACTATTGCTTTTAATAGGTTCAGCGCGGGTCGCCAGGTATGGCCTTGTATGCTGAAGGGACCTGCACCACTACAAAATCAAGCATCAGATTAGCTTGGGTTGGAGGTGTGCTTACTACAACATGAAGGGTGATAATACCTTCGATAATGACCGGATGATTGGAGAACCCATACATCGGTGTGTCCATCTTTTGAAAATGATTTGTCTGGATGTTCATTTTTTTGAATCCACTATAGAACAGAACTTCCGTTGAACTCCCATTATCAACTAGGACACGCTTTACATCAAAGTTTCCTACTTTGAGAGTAATGACTAATGGGTCATCATGAGGAGTCTTCACGTCCCCAACATCATCATCTGAAAAAGGATATTGCGAGCTTGGGCACTGTTTTTTCTTCTTGCTTGGGGGCTGGCTAGTTATGCACACTTCCTTAGCATATGCTTTTCAAGCCTGCTCAGATGAGCCTCCTGCTACGATGCCCCCGGATATGGTATTAATTGTGCTTGCGTTCTTTTCTCATTCTTCTCTTTCTTCGGTAGCCGGAGTTATTTCTCTTCAACATTCCTTGCGTGCCATGTACTTCTTTAATTGTTTGCGCTTAGTAAGGGCTTCGATAGCTCACTTGAGTGACCCCATTCGTCGGTTGTGTGGCTGTGGTCATCATGAAAGCGGCACCACAAGTTCTTATTCCTTTTACTTTCTCGAGATCTCATCTTCTTTCATCATTTGAGGGCTTCGGTGTCTTTGATCTCATGCAATATCTGTGACGACTTTGCAATGAGGGCGTCAAGGTCTCCAGGGCGAATAGGTCGTTGAGGTGCCGCTCGTCACGCTTGGAGCGTTTTTCCCTCTTCCCACTTACGGGACTCACCTCACGAGGCCACTTCCCTTGCTCTTCCTTGCTTTCACCACGTCGCCCCCTATGAGTTTTCAAGTACTCTTCTGCCTGAATATACTTATCAGCCATTTTCCAGAAGAGCTCTCGTAGTCCTTGGGGGGCTCTTGTCGATAGAGAATGCAGACTTAGGCGTTAGTTGAAGGGCTGGAATGATTGCAGTGTACTTAACCGACTCGTCCAGATTATCTACCTCTAAGGTAGCCGCATTGAATCGTCCGAGATTATGTGCTAAACATTCATTCTTCTCTTGTACTATGTTGAGCAAGCTCGCTGAGTTCTTCCTTCTTGAGCGACTGATCACGAAGTGCTTCGAAAAAGATCCAAGAGTTGGGCAAAAGAGTGTATGGACCTCAGCTGTAACGACTTGAACCAAGTGTGCACGACCTTTCGTTGATTGGTAGGAAAAGCTCTGCACATGATGACATCTGATACCTAAAGAAGCAATATATTCGTCTCGAATTGATAAATGTGTTCTCCGAGATCACCGCTTCTATCATAAAGATCACACTGAGGCATTCAGAACTTGGGTGGTAGCTTTGCCTTTTCAATGGCCTCGGATAATGGATATTTGAACTCTTCCCTCGGGGGAGATTGTTCCTAACAATGGGGTTTGGAGATAGCCTTATAGGAGTTTTGTTCTTGGGAACGATACTCTGGTGTCCTTTGCCAATGAAGTGGCCTTCGGGGGTTATCAGGCCTGGTAGCCTTCTCAAAAGAGGAATCTGTGATATCTTCGGCCGACAGATCACAGATCGCGACGGCAGCATGATCCACTCCTCGTAGTATGCTCTCCGCTCTTTTCTTTAGGGTGGAATGTCGGGTCAGCCTCTGATCTATACTTGTGACTATAGCTTGACCTAGAGGTGAGTCGGAGACAAAGGTCACTTTGGTCTAGGTGGGAATCGTTAATGAAAGGAGGAGCCACCGCTATATCGAGGGTTTGTTGTAGGGTGTTCACGACATCCTTCAGCTCGTGGATTTCTTTCGTAACGTCAGCATGAGTTGTCCTAAACAGCCCGCGGTTGATACGATAACGAAGGTCACTGTCCCTTAGAGTTAACGTTATGAATCAATCCCTCCGAAATATGTCGCCTGACTCAGGGTTAGTAGATGTTACATTGACGTGAACATCTTCAGCAGAATAGGCGCGATGATGCGAGGGCGTTGAACGTCGATCATGAGAGTGGCTAAGTCGACGAGAGTTGTTGGATGGTGCACGACGATCTCCGGTTGGGCTACTAGCTAGGGAGTCCCTGAAAGATTTGGTCATGTTCCCTGTTGTGGTCCCACAGATGGAGCCAAATTGTTGTTGCTAAAAACTTGATCGGGAACCACAGCCAAAGGAAAGACCTACAAAACAAATCACTGAGTGATTGCTGGGTGGGGTTCTGGTTGAGCAACTCTCCGATGCTTAAGTCAAAGGGCAGCTAATAAGGTAGAACTCTGAGAAAGCAACACAATACACTGTATATGTGTGTATTTGTCCACATACCTGGGGGTAGACCCCTTTATATAACCGTAGGTGGATGACTCTCAATAGGTTTGTGAGTCTGAAGGTTGGGCCTTGGGACAGACCAATCACGATCGTGTTAGGATCCTTGAGGATCAGATCACCATTCTAGATGATTGAGTTAGGATCTTTTTAGAATCCTAACACTACTAATATAGTGACAACTAAATCTATAGTTGTCTAGGGTTCACAATGAGTCACCATTACCACGTGTCATTCACTGATTGGAGTAAGCTAATTAAATTGGGACTAATGATGTATACTTTGGGTTACTCCTAGCCTTATTCCATGTAAGTCAGTTGGAGGGCACTTACACAAGTATGACGTTCTATATAAGGGGTAGGTCTATGAGACTGCACATAATTGAAGGCAGTATTAGACCTATGAAATATGAATGTTTTTCACACTAAAAAATGACTGAAGTATGATTTGTATAGTATGCTTAATATCACAACTATCATCTTTACTTTCATAATTATAAAAAAACCCGGCTTGACCTATTAAAAGATACAGTAAAACCTTTGGTTTTTGACAGGCTATGTTGAAATGTCTTACAGTCAGCCTGATTCAAGCGATCCCGCTTGGAAGTATTCATTTTGGCCAAAAGCAACAGATAAGAATTGTCTTGAATGTAAATTATGTGGCAATCCATATAATGGTGGGATAAGGAAAATGAAGGTAATAGGTTTTGAACTAATGCAAGAAAGTGTGGATTAATCACTGATGACATACGATATGAAATCATACAGTAGATGAAAAAGAAAAAAAGAGGACTTAAGAAGGATGATGATTCAATGTCAATTGGAGCTTCATACCAAAAAAACTCACATAAAGATTTCAGTAGATGCAAACATTGCTCTTTATCCAACAAGGTGGAGTGTGAAACTAATGTTAATGATCATAACCTCAAAAAGGTGGAGGAAAGATATACAGTCATCCAAGACTTTGCAAAATAAATGTATCAAGCAGGGGTATCATTTAATATAGTTAGGTTGAGGAGCTTTGCCCAAGCACTAGAAGTTTTTGGAATATATGGGGTGGGTCTGAGGCCTTTGACCTATCATGAAGTGAGTGATCCATGCCTTTGAAAGGAAGTTGAAAGCACAAAGGAGTTATTCTAATTACAACAAATTTCATGGAGAAAGTATGGTTGTTGCCATTATGTTAGACGACTTGGGTAACGTTAATGGCAATAGAATAATAATTTTTTTTTGGCTAATTGCCCTGATGGAACTTTTTTCTTGAAGTCTATTGATGCGTCTAGTAAGATTCATGATCATAATTTTCTATATGCAGGTTGGATAAAGTGGTGGAAGAAATTGGAGGAGAACATGTGGTTCAAGTTGTTTCCCAGAATGGATCAACTTATATGAAAGCTGGCAAATTGCTAATGCAAAAGAGAAAGTGCTTGATCTACGCATCGTGTGTTAGCCATAGCATCAACCTTATCTTATCAGACTTTGCAGAATTGCCCGTGCAAAATCCATTGTTATGGATGCAAGAGAAATCACTTCATTTATTTATAGCCATAAACTTATTCTTGCATTCATTAAAAAAGAAACAGAGGTAAAGAACTAGTAAGGGCTGGCTTGACACAGTTTGTATCTATATTCTTAACTCATCAAAGGCTTTACACACATAAGCAGTGACTTAAGGCATGGTTTATCTCACAAGAATGGACCTAGAATCCGTTGTTAAGAAAATCTTCTAGACAAAGAGTTGAAGATTTAGTCTTTCAGTTCTAATTAATTTCTGGAAAGGGGTTTGTCATGGTCTCAAGGTTGGACAACCATTCTTCAAGTGTTAAGGTTAGCTCGCGGTGACAAAAAGTCTCCATTGGGCTACGTTTATGCTGCCATTAGATATGCGATGGAAAAGATGCTCTTTCTTTGGTGATAAGACAACTATTGTGAAAATCTTTTAAAGGTAATTTTTAATAGACGGGCTGAGCAGTGTAGTCAACCTCTTCATGGTGCTGGCTACATCCCTAACCAGACTATACAATGCTAGAAAAGAAGGTGAGTGCAATTATGAAGCGGCATTCGTTGCTTGTCTTGAAATCACAACTAGGAATCTAAATGAGGAAGATGCGATTCTTACACAGATAGATGCTTACAAGAATCAAAGAGATTTGTTTGCAAAAGGTTCAACAATAAGATTGAGATCAAAGAAGAGCCAAGTAATTATCTAGCTTGATTTTACTTCTTCGCATATTCTGAGCTTTTCTTTACTATGCAATTTCTTACCCTAGTTTATCTATTTTGCTATTTTTCTTGCAGCTGAATGGTGGGACACCTTTGGCAATGGAACTCCAGAGTTGAAACACGTGGCATTGCCTATTTCAAGCTTTTGTTGCACTTTATCAGCCTGTGATAGAAAAGGATCGATTTTGAACTTGTAAGCTCAAAGTCTTTCAGGTTCTTATATTTTAATCTTATTGAAATTGTCATGCAATTACGTTTCTGCTTCGACCACATTCTTCCTCATGGAAATAAGCAGAAAGTATTCTTATAAACGATTCTTCATCCATCAAGTTGCATAACATGGGCAACCTTTTCTTGAGGTGTATAGTTTAACACTACCCCTAAACTTATGGTTTAATACTACTATTGGTTAGGCAATTTATATTACGTTATTTCAGCAACTAGGAACCCAGATATTATATCAGAAATTGAAAATTCCTCACCTTCAACGGCTCTCTCTCAGAGAAAGCAAGCCGCTTCAATGCATATGGCATTGATATTAACCCAGAAAACTCATCCTTAGTCATAACAAATTCTTCTAAGTTGACATCATCACCTAATTTCGTCCTGGATAAGAGTTGAGGTAATTGATTCTCATAAGAAAAAACTTATTAACAATCATTTCTCATTGAAATTGGAGAGCTTCATTACCAATTTTAATTGTGTAGGTATTCTTCACAACTTTTATTATTACTGCTCATGATGCTAATATACAGCTTATAATTACGACGATTCACTCAAAGAATATTAGTCGACTTAAGCAAAAGAGATTGAATGATCTTGTGTTTGTCTAGAATAATCAATTCTCCTTGAGAGGTTTGTAATAAACAATCAAGCCGGGGGCTTATGACGTTATACCATACGATGAGGTCAATGAATCGAGTGAATGGCTGACCGGATTAGTGCTCACTAAAGATAAGTTTCATTTTCTTGGAAACCTTTGATTATCCGAAGTTAACTTACAATTTTAGGAGTCAGAATCCTTGGCAACTTGTTGACTGGAGACAGATATGAAATCTTTGGTGACGATGAAACTCAACCCCCAACTCCCGAATTATGTAAAGAATTTGATGATGATAAAACTCAACCCCCAAATCCCGAAGCATGTAAGGAAGTAGAAGCTGAATTTAATGAACTAAATCACAATAAGCTGAATTTAATGAACTAAATCACAATGATGGTGACATGAGGAAGATTCCTATTATGGAGAAAGTGGTGCTGAGTTGGTGTTTGCAACAGCTGGTTATGGGCTTGCTGGTGCTCAGTAGTTGGACGAGGATTTGAACTTTATCTCACCCGATGACATTGTTCATGTTTGTTATTAAACGAAGATCCAATTGAGTACTTTAACAAGTTGTCATTTGCATGTACAAATATGTTCTACTGTATTTTGAACGGTACTATTGTATTTCATTTTGAAACAATCACTTTTACTGGTAATGACAATTATTATGCCCTTTATGCTATTATCTTATCAATAAATGTTGACAACATATACCTTGTCCTTACACAATACAAGAGAAGCAAATGATGGTGATTGGTGCTAGTCACTTCCCATACCGCACTACAGTTTCTAAAGTTTAGAAACATTCACTTTTGTTGGTAACTTGTTTCTCCAGTAATGTGGCTTGGATAACTTTTCCAAGTGTTCCTCCATGCATATTACAGACCAAAAAAGGAAGCATCCCATAAATAAACAAAAACATTTACATTGCGAAAAATGCATAGTCACTTGCAATAGAACATGTTGACAACTTCCAGCTAGTATTCATTTACATATATTACATGAGAAACAGAAGGTATTTCGCTACAATGGTGAACGGAACACAGGATAAGAGCTGAAATTTGCTAAATCTCGGCAAGCAACCTGCTACAAATCTGCCTCGTGATAACAAAAGGTGACTTTTGGCATTTGTTAAATCTTGACAGCATTTAGGCAGTCATCCATAAGGTGTTCCAACCACTCACAGCTGTGAGGCAACCTACATAATTAAATTAGACATATAAGCATACGAAGTTTAAACTACAAAATGAAGTTTCATTTATTTGGAAACCTTCAGGATTACAAGTCATACGTAGTGGCCTTGCCCGCTATACAACTAAGATCAAACGAAATACTCAACTATCAAAGCTTGCACAGTGGATATTAAAGTGAGCCAAATACTTACATAGTCGATAACACATACTTCTCTAGTAACTTCTAAGAACGACACCATAATGTACCCAAGAAAAAGGTAGAGAGAAAAAGCAAGAGCCCTATCAAAATACATAAGTTAGAGATATTGAGAAAATGAACCTAAGACCACAAATATACAGATCTAGAAATGGTAACTAAATTAGAGTTCAAAAGCATAAGTGACTGCCTAAACCATTATATCCAAAACGAAGGGAACAAAAGTAAAGGGAGCAGTTGATCTTCCATTAAATGATTTAGGTGATGAATGGTTTGATTAATGTAACGCTCCCGAAAATTCGGAGCTCCGCCGCCCCGAACTCCCGAGTCGTTAACCTACCGGATCCTATCAAACCTGTCAAATCCTGTTCACCAACACATACTTCAAAATATTTAATCCGACACCGTCTTAAATTCCTCAAATACGGGCTTACAAGACTGCTTAAACTTAAAATTTTAAAGTCTAAGTTCTTTACAAACTCGAGTCTTAATGAACCAAGGTAACGGTACCGACCCACGCAGGGGTCTCAACACACGGAAGTGGCGGCTCACCGGAAGCTTACACAGACTCTAACCCATTCCCGAACCTGCTACAGCTTATCATTTCCTGCAGAAGGGAGCCAAACAAAGGGTGAGCTTTTGAGAGCTCAGTAAGGTCGTACAAGGACTACCAACAGGATTACAAAACGATTCCAAGAATCCAACCGACAAAGATTTTCAGAATACTTCAAACGGTCGAAAACTCAATGATTCTCAAAATGATCGAAATTCACAGAAACAGATACCAAAATAGACAATAATACCCATGATGGGTTCCAGAACGATTAATAAAAGATCATCTTCAAAATACAACAGAGTTTTCTCGAGATATTTGCAACGTACACAGATCATCTGAGACAGCCCTTTTCAAAATATACTGAATTTCTCAAGGGATTTCAACCCAAGCACAAATTATTTCAGAGAATACTTTCCAGTTATTACCGTAGCAGTCACGGCAATATACAGAACAGAGAAAATAAAAAATCAATGTTGATCCTGGGCGGTCGCGAAGCCATTTCGGCAAAGCACAGAAGTGTACACATGCATGATGTACTAAAATACTAGTCTACTTGGGTACTAGCCTGCTTTTTCTGCAGGATTCAGACCAGCCTTATTATGCCCTCCCACATAATAGAAATTCAGGTCAACACAGAAAAATCAACAATATCAATGAGCATTAACATAAGCTTAATCACCAAAATCAATTCAGATTCCAATAACAATAATCATACTGACACAAGTCAGCATTCAAAATTTTCAGAGGAAATCAGAATTTTTAGAAGAAAAATCACAGATAACAACAAAAACGATTACGAATAATTATCGAGTTTTAAGCACAACAATCCGGAAGAACATATATAGACAATTGTCAAATCTGCTCAGAACACAATAACATGCGAGCATCACAAGATTTTCAATAATCAATCCATGTTCAATATTAGGATTTTCTGGACAAGAACATGCTGATATCAATGCATACTTCAGAGTTCAACATTAGTAATAAATAATTCGAAAGAGTACTTACAAGTGCGAGTTATCAAAATAAGGGTTCGGACGGGAGTCCATACCCAAGGTTCATATAGAATCCCTTAACTGGATCCGCAGCTAAATTATCCTAACCGGAAGTCTTTAGTTTTAACCTAAACGAAATAAGCAAACCAATAAAATGCAGCCTACAGAACAAAATTATGACTTAATACGAACTCACACATACTCCCAACCTTGTTTATTGACTCCCAACCATTAGAATACAGCCTACGCATTCTATCTCTCAGTCCAAGCCTAAGCCCCCACTCAGACTTCTGGCAGTTATCCGCCTCCAGGAATAACATTCTTACTGCAAATCTAACAAATCATGAGATCTCATCTTAACCTTGCTTATTGACTCTCAATCTGTTATCTCACATTAACAATTCTCTCACATCTGTTCACAAAATCTCGCAAAATATCGGTCAAAAATAATTCTCTAAAAGGTTCTCAAATGACAAAAATCAATTTCTGATAAGTCAGATTCTTCACTACCATTTTCCACCTTGATCAACCTTCCTTCTCACTTTACATACAACAATTTCAATCCTTTTGTCGCTTCACTTTTAGTCGTTCAAACTTTATACAATCGGTTGCTCAAAATTTCCTCACCTTTAGTCATAAGTAATTCGAAAGAGTACTTACAAGTGCGAGTTATCAAAATAAGGGTTCGGACGAGAGTCCTTACCCAAGGTTCGTATAGAATCCCTTACCTGGATCCGCAGCTAAATTATCCTAATCGGAAGTCTTTAGTTTTAACCTAAATGGAATAATCGAACCATTAGAATACAGCCTACAGAACAAAATTATGACTTAATACGAACTCACACATACTCCTAAAATGAACCCCCCTCACCGGTCATGTAAAATTACAGAAACTCCCATGGGTGTAAATTACCAAAATGCCCCTATCGGACTTAAATCACCAAAATGCTCTTCTCGTGAGTAAAATCACTACAACATCCTTACCAAATGTGAATTTATCAAAAGATTCATTTCTTAGGTCAAATTATCAAAATACCCCTTCGGGGTGGTAAATTACCAAAATACCCCCTCGTTACACTTAAATCGTCAAAATGACAATTCCGTAAGCAACATCACTAAGATATCCTTACCGTATGTAAATTCACACAAAAATACCCTTTATGGGTAAAATTACCAAAATACCCCCTCGGGGTGTCAAATTACCAAAATACCCCAGCGGGTTTCTAGCTCCAGAAAAATCTCAAAAATATCTTAAAATGCTATTGTATGCATCTTGATATCATTTTTGTACTAGAAAGTATTTTAAACAAAATTTTGCTCGAAAATCCTGAACCGGTGCTCGGACCGAGCTCTAAAAGGCCAGGTTTTCGAAAAATATCTATCGGCCTTGGAATAATCCAAACTTTTAGAATATGATACCGATCAGTAAAATAAGATTTCACTGAAATTTTCAGATCAAAATAGCTTGTTTTTCTATGCTAAATAAATTCGGAATTTTTCCTAATCGGTACCCTAATTTAGCACCATTCGCGGATCCCAAAAATTCCCAAAACATTCCAGAGTGTAGTTCTCGTAAAAATATTTGGGGTTACTGTTTTGAACTTTGTCGAATTTTGGCCCCAATTATTTATAGAAATTTGGATTAGAAACTACCTAAAATGACCCCTACTTTTAGTGACACTTACAAACACTATTCAAATTAAAACACATAGTATTTTTTACAACTTCAATCACACGCATCATCTTCAACCTCAGTTGAGGCACACACACCTGCGCACTCCCTCTTCACACATGGCTCTTCTTCCAAACACCTCAAAAACACCTACACGAGTGTATTTACACCTACTTACACACACTAATACACACATACCAACACCCGTAATTCATACACACAGTCACGGACACAGGCGCTGCACACACTGAGACACACAGACCTCACCCTCACTCTCACTGCTATTACACAGTAACCCTCTAACCCACATAAACACACTGTAATCCATCTGCTTACCTGTAGATACACAACCTCACACGGTTATATTGATCACCTGCATATATATACACACTGCACAGCCATGAACATGGCTGTGCACATGCACCCACTCCACATAAATTCCACACCCAGAGCCTCCCATGAGAACACATACTCACTCTCAATAACCCCATGCCCGTATTCCCTCAAGAACATACCCAGAACACCTAAAACACACAGCAGTTCAAACGCACACATACACACACTGAAAACTTACACTAAGGGGTAGAAGAATTACCCTTTGAGAAATCATCCCCCAATCTCTCTTATTTTCTACTTGAATTCCACCTGAGCCACCCCTTCTTCTCCTCTGTTTTCTTCTCTCTCTTTTTCGTTTGGGGTTACTGTTCTTCTTCTTTTCTTTCTGTTTCTTGTCTTCCTTTCCCGAAAGGGAAAGGTTTCCGTTTTTGTTTTTTTGTTTGTTTGTTTTTTTTCTTTAGACTTATCATTCCCTTCTTAATTATTTTCTCTTTTTTCTAGCTTACTCATTAAGCTAGTAGGAGGTGGCCAGCCCAAAAAAATGGTTTCTAATTTACTTTTATAAAATTACACAAATGCCCCTAGAGTTTTCCAAATTGTCGAAAATGCCCTTGAACATTTCAAAAATTATATTTTTACCCCAAAATTATTTTAAGCTTCCACTCTCTACTACTATCCGAGCATTACCCAAAATTATCGCCCGCTTATTTTTCAGAGCACCGATGGTTGTTTAACTGACTCTCGAAGTTCAGGATATTACATTCTTCCCCCCTTTTAAAAATTTCGTCCTCGAAATTTCCTCGCCAATTTTCTATCACTTATGACGTCTAGGCATTATGCCTCCGATGTGCCACTCTGATAACTATCTCTTGGTAGCTACGCTACCTTTGACTTTCGCACCTAGATTCTTGTCCTATGAATCAAATCATAACACTAAACTGAAATCTTGTCGGATAATCACTTTACTCTGACTAGTCCAGAATTTCACGGACGATGGATATAGAACTCACTGAGCAGAACCTACACTGTTCCGAATTTTGCGCATATAAAACAGATTAAGTCAAGCTCTAATACGACAGATTTCTCCTCTCTTATGTTACTCCCACACCAGAGATCCCATCATTTGCACAATTCACTATGATTATAAACTCAACTTTACGATCAAGGCATATTAAAATCCTAAATGATGGTCAGACATGACCTGCGGTTTACCAAGGCTAACCTGGGTAGGGGTAATCAATTCATATAAGTACTTACACCTCACAACAGACAACAAAACTGTAGCCACTAGGGTTTCACTGCACACTCTAATACCTCAAAACAATGACTCTAAATTACTACCAAGTTCATCATCGAGAGACATGTTATCTTAACATAGCTATGTATTACATACTTACAATTCTGCGTACACGTCACAGAATGATAGAAACTATAGGTACTATGAGTTCGTTGCACACTCTGGTGCCTTAAATCAAATAGGTCCAAACTGTTACCGGAGTCATTATAGAGAAATGTGTTATCTTAACACAATGCGAAACATGATTTTGCACTCACTTTTCTTGCACTTCGACTAAAGTTTAAAGATCTAAATTATCACATCACTTCTAATTCACAGTTATATTCCTTACAAAAATCTCATAACCTTATCCTTCAGTCATCTGTTTCAGTTAAACTATTAAAATCTTCTGGTTCCAAAAGCAAATAACCAGCAGTTTGTTATCTCAGGTTCAGACAAATTTTCATCTTATACCAAATCATCGAATAACTTATCCAAACCTAATCAGCATTCCCAGAGTCTATTCTAGCTCACAGATTACCTGAGGTTTAGGAATTTACCTAACCTCGTGTCCAGGTAAGGGAAACTACCCAAATATTGATAGGAATAATCGCAATCAGGCAATCAAAATACAAAAATCTTTAACAAAATCATGCATATTGGCTCTCGAGGTTCACAACAGAATTATGTGACATTCCAGAAGAAACGACAGACACAGAAACAATGATATCGATCTGACGAAAGCAAAGTCAACCCAATGACTCAGAGCAATCAGAATCAAAAGGAGTTATTGGTCCTTAATAAGATTCGTAACTTCCCTGTGGCCAGTGTGTCAGATACTTCCCCATCAAGGCCAAATAGATTCAAAAAGACAGATAAATATCTCGGAAAGGAATAAGATGAACCAGCATGAATGACATCTTCTCTGACGTCTCAACGTAAGCTGACATTCAATTAAGTCGTCCTTGAATTCAATATGCAAAAGAATGATTCAATGACAGAGCAAATTCCAAATCCCTTCTTGTACCCTTAAACCAAAATTTTTGGTCTTAACACCAGTCATGTTCCAAAATACTATGCCTGCTCATAAATCAAATCACAAACTTAACTTCGACTAGACTTTTCTCTAACAACTTACAGATACATGATTTAGAGTGTAATCAATTCATGTCTCGCACGATATCAAACCTCAAACAATAAATATCATGAGATCCATAAAAAAATCTCTATCCCTTAGGTAGATAGTAAAGTTACAGAGAACCGTAGAAGCAGTCAAAAGATTCTCCGATAGAGTACCTATCACAAGATCAGTTTCTAACAGATGAGTTTCACCTTTAATCACTATGCAAAGGTAGAGGATACAAAGGTACTTGACACTCCATAATCCAACCATATATGGAAATCTATAGATTACCATGTAGTGTTCCTGGCTTTACGTCATCAGAGATAACAACATCCTAAGTAGACATTACACAAATTCTAACTGATATTCTGGGCCTCAGCCCCTACTGACCTTGTTCTCTTCCTGCCAAGGAATATCGCTCTTTCTAACACTAGCTATGGGTATCAACAGATTATTTCTCACAAGCAAACAGTTTCAAACTTAATACTTCACACTGCCAAGCCAACCTATCATCTGGTCACTTTATTGCATGACTCCCACTTTGACTTATCTCATACAGAACTCAACTCTGGTACTTTGAACTGATCAAGCTCATATACCCTGTGCTCCCCTAAATCTCATATCATGCCTCAATCGAATTTCAAAATTCTGTCCTGATCATAATATCATTGATAAAAGTGGGCATGAATCCCTGATTCTTCCACAACTTTTAACTTTGGGCACCGTATTGTGTCCACTGTAAAACTTTCCCTGACTAGTGTTAGCTCATACAAATCCATTCAGGGAAAATTCTCACTTATCTCTCTTACATCCGCCCTGTGTTTACTCAAGCCTTCCTCCATTGTCAGATTTAGACTGTTCCAAAACATATGCCAAATAAAGACATTTCATATCGCTCGTCGATCGAGCTGGGAGCATTCTATCTCTCATTCCAGGCCTAAGCCCCCACTCAGACTTCTGGCAGTTATCTGCCTCCAAGAATAACATTCTTACTGCGAATCTAACAAATCATGAGATCTCATCTCAACCATGTTTATTGATTCTTAATCTGTTATCTCACATTAACAATTCTCTCATATCTGTTCACAAAATCTCGCAAAATACCAGTAAAAAATAATTCTCTAAAAGGTTCTCAAATGACATAAATCATTTTTCGATAGGTTAGATTCTTCACTACCATTTTCCACCATGATCAACCTTTCTTCTCACTTTCATACAACAATTTCAAACCTTTTGTCGTTTCACTTATAGTCGTTCACTCAAAATTTCCTCAACTTTACCAATCCAATTTGCTGCTTCTATAGGATCCAATAACCTCCTACAACTAATCGTATTTATTTGGTAAATTTACCCAAAGTACTCCCATCTCGAGATTATGGTTATGGTTAAACAGGATTCGATACTCCTGGCTGCCGGTTGCCAAATTCCATGTCATCAAAGTCAAAATCGGGTTCATAGTCTTCAGAATCAAACTATTAGTTTTAAGGTTCTGTTGTTTCCTCTATTGGGTAGGGTTGCCTCTCTACAATCATAATACCCATACAGTACATTTTCCAATCAAAATATCATCTGATCAGGTCTTTCTATCAGGTCTTTCTAATACCGGGAATTTCCTTGTTCCATCTTATACAATCCTCTTGGAATTTCATCTATCGGGGACTACTATGCCCTCCATACTATGACCGCTGCCAGAGCTTCAAATTCTGACTGTACGAATATAATAAACAGTTATCAGGGTTATACCAACACGGGTATAAAGAACAACACAATGACTAGTCAAGGCAGACTTCTAACCCTTACCATCATCCTACCCCACTCTTGTTAACCAGAATACCATTCCGCAGAATCATGTTACCTACACCCTGTGGTTCCCTGCCTATAGGTTCATATGCCTATACTTCTAATGCCATAAGACTGAACTGCTCTGATACCAACTGTAATGCCCCCAAAAATCTGGAGCTCCGCCGCCCCAAACTCCTGGGTCGTTAACCTACCAGATCACATCAAACCTGTCAAATCCTGTTCACAAACACATACTTCAAAACATTTAATCCCACACCGTCTTAAATTCTTCAAATACGGGCTTACAAGATTGCTTAAATTTAAATTATTAAAGCCTAAGTTCTTTACAAACTCGAGTCTTTATGAACCAAGGTAACGGAACCGACCCACGCAGGGGTCTCATTACACGGAAGTGGCGGCTCACCTGAAGCTTACACAGACTCTAACCCATTCCCGAACCTGCTACAGCTTATCATTTCCTGCAGAAGGGAGCCAAACGAACGGTGAGCTTTTGAGAGCCCAGTAAGGTCGTACAAGGACTACCAACATGATTACAAAACAATTCCAAGAATCCAACCGATAAAGATTTTCAGAATACTTCAAACGGTCAAAAACTCAATGATTCTCAAAATGATCGAAATTCACATAAACAGATACCAAAATAGACAATAATACCCATGATGGGTTCCAGAACGATTAATAAAAGATCATCTTCAAAATACAACAGAGTTTTCTCGAGATATTTGCAACGTACACAGATCATCTGAGACAGCTCTTTTCAAAATACACTGAATTTCTCAAGGGATTTTAACCCAAGCACAAATTATTTCAGAGAATACTTTCCAGTTATTACCGTAGCAATCACGGCAATATACAGAACAGAGAAAATAAAAAATCAATGTTGATCCTGGGCGGTCACGAAGCCATTTCGGCAAAGCACAGAAGTGTACACATGCATGATGTACTAAAATACTAGTCTACTTGGGTACTAGCCTGCTTTTTCTGCAGGATTCAGACCAGCCTTATTACGCCCTCCCATATAATAGAAATCCAGGTCAACACAGAAAAATCAACAATATCAATGAGCATTAACATAAGCTTAATCACCAAAATCAATTCAGATTCCAATAACAATAATCATACTGACACAAGTCAGCATTCAAAATTTTCAGAGGAAATCAGAATTTTCAGAAGAAAAATCACAGATAACAACAAAAATGATTACGAATAATTATCGAGTTTTAAGCACAACAATCCGGAAGAACAGATATAGACAATTGTCAAATCTGCTCAGCACACAATAACATGCGTGCATCACAAGATTTTCAATAATCAATCCATGTTCAATATTAGGATTTTCTGGACAAGAACATGCTGATATCAATGCATACTTCAGAGTTCAACATTAGTAATAAGTAATTCGAAAGAGTACTTACAAGTGCGAGTTATCAAAATAAGGGTTCGGACGGGAGTCCATACCCAAGGTTCAGAAAGAATCCATTACCTGGATCCGTAGCTAAATTATCATAACCAGAAGTCTTTACTTTTAACCTAAATGGAATAATCGAACCATTAGAATACAGCCTACAGAACAAAATTATGACTTAATACGAACTCACACATACTCCCGACCTTGTTTATTGACTCCCAACCATTAGAATACAGCCTACGCATTCTATCTCTCAGTCCAGGCCTAAGCCCCAACTCAGACTTCTGGCAGTTATCTGCCTCAAGGAATAACTTTCTTACTGCGAATCTAACAAATCATGACATCTCATCTCAACCTTGTTTATTGACTCTTAATCTGTTATCTCACATTAACAATTCTCTCACATCTGTTCACAAAATCTCGCAAAATATCGGTCAAAAATAATTCTCTAAAAGGTTCTTAAATGAAATAAATCAATTTCTGATAAGTCAGATTCTTCACTACCATTTTCCACCTTGATCAACCTTCCTTCTCACTTTACATACAGCAATTTCAATCCTTTTGTCGCTTTACTTATAGTCGTTCAAACATTATACACTCGGTTGCTCAAAATTTCCTCACCTTTAGTCATAAGTAATTTGAAAGATTACTTACAAGTGTGAGTTATCAAAATAAGGGTTTGGACGTGAGTCCTTACCCAAGGTTTAGATAGAATCCCTTACCTGGTTCCGCAGCTAAATTATCATAACCGGAAGTCTTTAGTTTTAACCTAAACGGAATAATCGAACCATTAGAATACAGCCTACAAAACAAAATTATGACTCAATACGAACTCACACATACTCCTAAAATGAACCCCCCTCACCGGTCATGTAAAATTACCGACACGCCCCTAGGTGTAAAATTACCAAAATGCCTCTATCGGACTTAAATCATCAAAATGGTCTTCTCGTGAGTAAAATCACTACAACAACCTTACCAAATGATAATTTATCAAAAAATTCATTTCTTAGGTCAAATTACCAAAATACCCCTCCGAGGTGGTGAATTATCAAAATACCCCCTCGTTACACTTAAATCGTCAAAATGACCTTTCCGTATGCAACATCACTAAGATATCCTTACCGTATATAAATTTACTCAAAACTACCCTTTATGGGTAAAATTATCAAAATACCCCTGGGGTGTCAAATTACTATAATACCCCCCGCGGGTTTTTGGCTCCAGAAAAATCTCAAAAAATCTTAAAATGCTATTGTACGCATCTTGATATCATTTTTGTACTAGAAAGTATTTTAAAAAAATTTCGCCCAAAAATTCCGAACCGGTGCTCGGACCGAGCGCTAAAAGGCCAGTTTCGCGAAAATACCTATCGGCCTCAGAATAATCCAAACTTTTAGAATATGATACCTATCAGTAAAATAAGATTTCACTGAAATTTTCAGATCAAAATAGCTTGTTTTTCTATGCTAAATAAATTCAGAATTTCTCCTAATCGGTACCCTAATTTAGCGCCCTTCGTGGATCTAAAAAATTCCCAAAACATTCCAGAGTGTAGTTCTCGTAAAAATATTTGGGGTTACTGTTTTGAACTTTGTCTAATTTTGGCCCTAACTATTTATAAAAATTTAGATTAGAAACTACCTAAATGACCCCTACTTTTAGTGACACTTACAAACACTATTCAAATTAAAACACAGTATTTATTACACCTTCAATCACACGCATCATCTTCAACCTCAGCTGAGGCACACACACCTGCGCACTCCCTCTTCACACATGGCTCTTCTTCCAAACACCTCAAAAACACCTACACGAGTGTATTTACACATTCTTACACACACTAATACACAAATAAACACATACCAACACCCGTAATTCATACACAGTCACGGACACAGGCGCTACACACACTGAGACACACAGACCTCACCCTCACTCTCACTGCTATTACACAGTAACCCTCTAACCCACATAAACACACTGTAATCCATCTGCTTACCTGTAGATACACAACCTCACACAGTTATATTGATCACCCGCATATATATACACACTGTACAGTCATGAACATGGCTGTGCACACGCACCCACTCCACAGAAATTCCACACGCAGAGCCTCCCATGAGAACACACACTCACTCTCAATAACCCCATGCCAGTATTCCCGCAAGAACACACCCAGAACACCTAAAACACGCAACAGTTCAAACGCACACATACACACACTGAACACCCTGAAAACTTACACTAAGGGGTAGAAGAATTACCCTTTGAGAAATCATCCCCCAATCTCTCTGATTTTCTACTTGAATTCCAGCCCGAGCCACCCCTTCTTCTCCTCTGTTTTCTTCTCTCTCTTTTTCGTTTGGGGTTACTGTTCTTATTCTTTTCTTTATGTTTCTTGTCTTCCTTTCCCGAAAGGGAATGGTTTCCCTTTTTGTTTTTTTTTTTCTTTAGACTTATCATTCCCTTCTTATTTATTTTCTCTTTTTTCCTAGCTTAGTCATTAAGCTAGTAGGAGGTGGCCAGCCCAAAAAATGGTTTCTAATTTATTTTTATAAAATTACACAAATGCCCCTAGAGTTTTCCAAAATTATGAAAATGCCCTCAAACATTTCAAAAATTATATTTTTACCCCAAAATCATTTTAAGCTTCCACTCTCTACTACTATCCGAGCATTACCCAAAATTATTGCCCGCTTATTTTTCGGAGCACCGATGGTTGTTTAACCGGCTCTCGAAGTTCAGGATATTACAATTAAGGAGATCCAGTTCACATGAAATCTCTAAAGGCGGGTTTCTTCGTTGCTCCATACTATTCTTACCGATATGTGGTAACTTCTAATAATTGCTTTCACAAATTTCATGGTCTCCAACATGCACAACTCTAGTGTTAAGAGAACATGACTAAATTTACGAGGTAGCAACTTATTAAACGATTTCTCTACAGCGGCAATTAGCTCATCAACAATATTAGGAGTCTTTTTTTATATTGAAGTGATTGAATTGATCTAAAGAAACCAAGATCTAATACGTTGAAATCAGAGATGTTTGGAGGTTGACAGGTAAGTTGTAAATCAAATCCATCCTTAGATGCTGCTTCTAGAAATTCGAGGTCCTGAGGTTCGATATGTGGCTTAGATTGTCTTATTGAAAGCAATTGGACGTGAACCAAAACTAGGCCATTTATTGAAAATTGCAAGTAATTACTTTCTCAATTAGAAATGATTAGTATGTCTTTCTACTAACTGACATAATTTGGTTTTGTTTCCATAGTTCCCGCTACACGATTCTTGCTACCATGCTTAGTAGGCTCCATAAAGATAAAAGGAAAGATTCCAATTTTTCTAGAGAATTCTTTGTTACCTAATGCATCAGATCGATGGTGAGCTACTGCAGCTAAAAACATGATTTTTGTGATAAATTCTTTTCTTTTACATGAACGTTCATGCTCAATTTTGTCAGGGGAAAGGTAATAGACTTTACTTGCCTCTTTCTTTTCCGCAGAGGCGGAGATGGGGATTCTGCACGTAGTGAAAGAATACGAGGACTGCTTTGTCTAGAGAACGGACTCCTAGCTCATACCCGTAAGCCCAAAAAGCGTCGATCTGGCCACATGGCTCTATTCCTAAAAAACATAAAACTAACGACTAACGAGTCTTTCCGAGTAGCCCTTGCTAAAGGGCTGTTGAAGAAGTTGACTGCACTCGCCATTCTGCCACTCTAGACATTGAAACCAATAAAACAACCTTAGAGAGAGGTGGATAGGGTTTTGAAAATTAATATGAAATTTAAACACAATAATTTTTATCAAACCAAGCAATATTCCAATAAAGATGTTAACCTACACAATCTCAAGTACTTATAGAGCAACGCGTAAAGAGATTGAGTTAGAGATACTTGGCAATCCATCTCTTCAAGAAAGTCCCTTATAAGAGTACTAAAATCCGCCAACAACAATCTTATTACGAGTCAAGATCAAAACCCTAACAACACTTAATAATATCTCAACAACAAGCACAAGTCTCGAATCCACAAACCTCACCGAAGACTTGACAACCCCAAGCTTTGATCACAACCATTTTATAAAGATCAAATGTGTACAAAAGGAAATGAGTACAAATGAAGATCTAGTACAATAGAGAAATAAGAAAATTGATGACTTAAAAAATACACACACTTAATCAAAGAATTGCTCACAAAGATGCTCCCTTTAATGATATAAAATCATGAAGATGAAGAGAGAAAAGTTTAATTCCTTGATGTTTCTCTAATGAATGGAGGCTTAGAATGTGATTTCCATGGTATATGATGAAGCCTGGAATTATTTTTAAAGGATGGATATCAAATATAGCCATTATGGGAATATTTGGCATGATTTATGACAAAATTATGCATTTTTTTCACCCAACAATCAATAAAGTCGACCGCATTCACAATATAGTAGACTCTGCATTCTCTTACTGCCTATTTCTCGACTACCTCATGAAACCCCCTTATTTTTTTGGCATAACTTTCTCTAGAAAAATCAAATTGAGGTGCCATTTTTTGTGTTGGAAATCTAATGAAAATTTTTATCAAAATATGAAAAGATTAGATCAAAAAACATTCTTGAGAAAATTTGAATGAGCTCTAAAGTTCACTCATTTTTAAGAAACACACTTGTGTGGAAGGTTATGAACTCACATGCAATGCACAAGGTATCCTAAGGTCATTTTAGGCCATAGTCATTAATCCAAGTATCAAACCAAGACTAGTTACATAATATTAAAGTTCAATCATAACTGAGAGTAACTTAGCCTATGCATTCTTGATTGCTCGTTAACATTTAATTCGATGAAACTTTCATAGCATGTCCACTATAACTTAAAGCTTCTTTGACTTTAGTCCACATACCCAACTTCTCAATGTGTAGTTATTATCAAAACAAAATGTAAGCCTAGGTTATCCAACCATAGAGCTAATAGACATGAAAAACTATTTTTCATCTACCTACACAATGTCAAGCATATTCGGAAAAAACTGGACTAGTATCAATGCTAGCTGGGTCAAGTATTTTGATAGAGAATTCTAACCCTGATTCTCATTTTCCTTGGTCAAATACGGTTTAATGGCATTTGAATGCGACCGAATATGTCCAGCTTTTATCAACCTATGTAAACTTGATTTTGACACGCTTAAAGCTTCTGCAAGGGACCGAATAATTGTTTGTTGATGTAATGCAACATTTGAGACATGGCTTATATCGATTTCAATTTGTTTACGTCCTACTCTTCCTGACATCTTCGATGAAACATCAGCTGCAGACCCAATAAACAAACTTGTTTCTCCTTGCCGCCATATTCGCCTGGACATTGTAGCTTAACACAGAGAAAAGCGTTACAGCATCATTAACTCTCCCTGTTTCAGCTTTCCATTTTGACTTTGCTCTAATAAGGTTTTGAAAATGGCTTTCGTTGGTCATCAGTTAAGTATTGTCCTCTTATGGCCATTGGGTCAAGATGATGGAGTATAAGCAAGGTGGAAATACTGATCCCTTTCATGGCTAATATGCTCTTAGTACTCGGGGGAACAAAGAAAGTTGGAAAAAAAATACTGTTACAAAATATTTACCGCCAATTACAAACAAAGAATTGAAAAGAACAAAGATGAGCAGAAACTCCTAGTTGGTAATTAGGCGACGCCTAGTCGTTGCTGAAGAGAGCAATTGAAAAAAAAACCTATGGGAGAGAAAAAATAGAAATACTCTATCTGTCCCTAAATAGTTAATCACTTTTGACTTGCACAAACTTTAAGAAAAAAAGTCCAATGTAATCAATTTTTCAAAGTTGCCCTAACTTACAAAAATTACTTTTACCATTATGGCCACTATCTTTTTTATTTCATCTTTTCCATTCCTTTTCTGTTCATCAAAGCTTTCTTGTTTTAATCGAAATACAAGTCTATTCTTTGCTTTTCCTTTTCCTTTCTTCACAGCTTTCTATTTCCTTTCCTTTTCCAGCCATGCCTGTCTTCCTTTTCCAGCCATGCCTGTCTTCCTTTCAAACAAAGACTAACCAACTTATTTCCATACTCCACAGCTGGTAATCTTGCATTCAGGGATGTGTGCCAATCGCTCACCCACTGCCATTTTACGCCAAACCAATTCTCATCATCCCCATCCTTGTTCTCCAAATTTGCCATCTCCTCCTCTCTTTTAGCACCTCATCTAGATGAAATTCTTGAAAATTTCATAAATCTGAAATTTGTCAGACCTATTGTCATAAACAACTTCAATTTGCAAAGTATGAGAACAAAGAGATCAAAAAATTGATAGGTGATTAAGTTATGGCGGTATAACTTGTGCTTCGAAATAAATCGACAAGATTCTCCAGGTTAATTTGAGCTTTATCTTTCTTCTCGTTTTCTTGTTCATTGATCCTTTTAGGCTTCTATGGTGGAGGCTTTTTATGACTTTCCGATCATAAGGCATATGGCGTTGAATGGCAGTGGGTGAGGCATAAGGCGTATGGTAGCAAACAGCTTGCTAAGGTGAACGCCTTATGCCGATTTGATGGCCTTATGCTTTATGGCTTATGCCTCATGCATCCCCAAGATAAAATGGCGAACGGTTTACGTCTACGCAAATGCAGTGTTTATACTCCGTCCGCTCTAAAAAATTGATCATATTTCATTTCTTAGTAGTCCCAAAAAAATTAATTACTTTCTAAATTAAAAAAGCTTTTATAAGTATTTTTTTATGTTTACTCTTTTCACATTTATTTTATTCTATTTTTAGTGTCACATTTAATCCTGTACCAAACTCATTTCTCTCTCTTAATCCACTTTCTTTCTCCCTCTCTTTTGAGATAGAATGAGAAATTCATAAAACATGACTAATATTTTAAGTAAGAGTGCAATTCAAATGCGATCAAATATTATGGGACGGAGGAAATTTTTTTTAACCGTTGTTGTTAGCTTATACTTTTTGAAATTAAAACTAAAAGATATAATGCCCCACATAAGGTCAGTAAATCACCGAGACTACATTTTCAACAAATTCCCGCCACACTCTTCACCGACAAATCCAAACACTCGTCAGCTTCAACCGAAACAACATCCGCATTTTTGCAAGGGAAAACAATGCTGAGGAACCTCCGTGCACGGCGGCGGCCCCACTACGGGCCCCAGGTTTGCGCCCTAATCGCGGCCCTCCTCCTCTCCGTCTCTCTCCTCTACCTATGCCTCTCCCTCCCCAACCACCACCACCACCGCACTCCCTCCCTCACCTCCGATATCCTACTCCAATCCTCCGATCCCGACGACGTAACCACCACCACCACCGCCTCCGACGACCGGATCGACGAGCAAGATAACGACGATGCCGTGCAAGTCGACCCCACTGACGACGACGAAGACGAAATTGATCTGTCTAGGGTTTCCGGCTTCTACTTCGACCATACGACGAACTCGATCCATCGCGCTTTCAACAAGAAATCGATCGATCAGTGGGAGGATTACGTCACCTTCAGCGAGGTCTCCGGGTCGGACGAGGATCGGGTCAAAATTGCGTTCGGGTCAGACGATGTGCCCGTGGACCGAAGTATTAAGAAAAAGATGGCAGAAGTTAAGGGAATAGAGGATGCGCTGTTGCTGAAGGTGGGGTCTAGGGTTTCACCACTGAGGGAAGGGTGGGGCGTCTGGTTCGAGACCAAGAGCGATTTCTTGAGGAGGGACAAAATGTTCAAGTCGAACTTGGAGTTGCTGAACCCGTTGAACAACCCGCTCTTGCAGGATCCCGATGGGATGGGGGTTACCACGCTTACTAGGGGTGATAAGCTTGTGCAGAAGGGTCTGGTTAACGAGTTTAAGAAGGTACCGTTTCTTGCCAAGAAGCCGTTGGCAGTTATGGAGTCTGCCCGTGATGTTGATAGTAGTGTGAATGTTGACGGCACAAGAAATGAGGGCGGTGATGAAAGAAAAAACGAAATGAAAAAGGTGGAGAGAAGAAGTTTAATTGACAACTCTAGTAATCTTTCATATGGTAAGAGTGAAGTTGGTGTTAATAATGCAAATTTGTCGTATAGGAGTTATAAGACTGAGGGAGCTGCCCGGCTGGATACTGGGGAAAGCAATGGCAAGAGAATGAATTTGATTGATGGTGATTCAGGTAAATTGAGTGGTTTGAAGAATGTGGTCGTTAGTGGCGAGGTTAAGTCTGAGTTTTCTGGTCAAGTATATGCTGATGGGAAAAGATGGGGGTACTTTCCTGGTGTGCATCCTCGTTTGTCTTTTTCTAATTTTATGGATGCGTTTTTCAGAAAAGGGAAGTGTTCTATGAGGGTTTTCATGGTGTGGAACTCACCGCCATGGATGTTTACCGTTAGGCACCAGCGTGGACTCGAGAGCCTTCTCTTTCACCATCGAGATGCATGCGTTGTGGTATTGTCTGAGTCGATTGAGCTAAATTTCTTCAATGATTTTGTAAAGGACGGGTAATTCCTGAACTATACAAAGTATTCTCTGAAAATAGGACTATCAGACGTATCTTCACTTTCTCAATAATTTGGTTGCATTCATTTAATATGGCTGTTTACCTTCGCAAAAGACGTACCCTTGATCTTACTGTTGTCGTCTTGTCACTCAATATTTTGCAGATTGAAACTTTGTCTCGTTTTATGACTTCAATTAAGTTGAATAAAGTATGGAAGAGTTAGTAGTTTGTGTTTTTACCTGTTTCACAGGTTCAAGGTGGCTGTTGCCATGCCAAATCTTGATGAGCTGCTGAAGGATACTCCCACCCATATATTTGCTTCTGTCTGGTATGAGTGGAAGAAGACTAAGTTTTATTCTACTCACTACAGCGAGCTTGTTCGTCTTGCTGCTCTCTACAAGTAAGTAGCATAGATGCAGTGTATGCTTTTCCGTTTACTCATTTCTACATGGAGTTGCACGATTTCATCTCAACTGTCAATTGTACATACTTGGTGCTTATTAGTCCAACGTTCATAAGAATATTGATTGAGTCTAGGAGAATGCACAATGATTGGGAGAAGAAACAATGATGCGAAAGAATAAGATTAACAGGTACAAGGGAGTAGCAGAAAGTTTGTATGGCGATTTAAAACAAGTGATTTAGGGGTTAATAATTTCTCCAAATGAGTCTCATCAGCAGTTACCCTTTAGAAGACCTACTTAATTAGTCGGCTGCCATCTTTCAGAATGTCTTATCCCCTCTATTCGAATAACAAATATCATCTTTGGTGGAGTATAACATTGTAGTTACCTGGCTTTAGATTGGTCTTCATCCTCTCAACCATATTAAAGGTTCCTAATCAAGATTGACATTGGACAAACTGGAGGAAATTTGTAACTTTAGCAGGATTTATGCCTAGCTGAACAACTGGCAGCAAAATGGTAGATGCTTTCAATGAATTCATTGTATGCACAAAATATGCAACTTCTTCATGCCGTTATAACTTGAGATGAGGTTTACATCTGAAATCACATAGGCTTGCTGTCAAGGATAGTATTTATATCAGACATGGTTGTGAGGAAATTCAGAAAGGATTCTCGTACACAAATGGAGTTACCTGGATTAACTGTTCTGAAATAAGATTACGAGACCCTGGGAGAACCTGTGATTCTTCTTGAGGATACCAGCAAAAGGTTTGTTCCTAGAAGTATAACTTTCAAATAGGGGCCAAAAGATGGGGAATAGGCTATTAGTGACGCGAACATTGTCAAGATCATTTAGTACTAAAACAATGGTTGTTTGAAGTATATATATATATATATATATATATATATATATATATATATATATATATATATATATATATATATATATCAAGCTGTCTCAAGCTGTTGGCATCGTGTAATCCCATTAGTACTAACTTGTGGCTCCAGGAGCCCAATAGTTCAGGGAGGGCTGCTCTGGTAAGGTTTAGTAGCATTTGATTGCTATTATTGACATTGCTATTATTGACATATTGCTCTAATTTGGAGATAGGCGTAGGTAGATCAGGCTGATATCCCTCTACAGACTGGTACATGAAACCCTAGTACTGTCATTGTGGAAGGAGCTATGTTAGTCGTTTCTCGTTTGCTTTCTTCTATAGTTTCAAGGCTTTGCAAACCATTGCTTTGGACCCGGATCCCCTGCTGTGGCTAGGGTTATAGCAGGGGTGCTGTAGCCCAGTCACAGCCGTCGGATCGAGATAAGTGGGAGGGAAGGGCTTAGATTAAGCCACGTCATCCGGATATCCTTATCTCTCCAAAAGCCCTTCTCTCTCTCCAATTCCATCTAAGAGCTGTGACGACTTCCCGACGCTCTCCACCTGCCGGCGACGGCACATCCATGGTCCACCTTCACCACCTTCCGGCTACGAGATCTACAATCTCTCTCTCTCTTCTCCGAAATCAAGGCGGCCAGCGCTGCGATGGAATTACACCGTTCACCGGCGACTAAATACGAGGTGTCGCCGGAAGGTGTAGATCGGCGTCGACGGAAGGTGGCGCACTGTTCGATTTCAGGCTGGAAATCTTCCTGTCTTCGCCGGAAAGTAGACGTGGCGTTGCCGGAAGGTGGATGTGGCATCCCCGTGTCTTTACCGGAAAGTGGACGGTGTGAGAAGCCGTTGGCAGATGGAAGGCACGAGGTGTCGTCGGTGTACACTCACTTGTGGGAGATGGCTTCGACCGGCTGGTGGTCGTGTGGTCGACGACAGAGATAAAGGCTACTGGATCTGCCGTCGATGGCTGCGGTGCTCTTGGGGATGCGTTGGTGTGATTGCCAATGGCCGTGACTGCGTAGGTGTTGGTAGGCCTCATCGCCAGAAGATTCACCGGTTGATGTGGCGTCGCCGTGACTTCGCCGAAAAGTAGACAACGTAAGGAGCCACCGACAGAAGGAATTGGGGAGAGAGAGAGAGAATGGTCGTTGGTGCGGAAGAGCAAATAAGGGGAATTAAAAGCATGGTGACGTGGCCACATCTAAGCCCTTCCTTCCCACTTATCTCGATCCGACGGCTGTGACTCGGCTACAGCACCCCTGCTGTAGCCCTAGCCACAACAGGGGATCCGGGTCCCATTACTTTACCTTGTTCTGGATTCCAACTTGTGAACAACAACGCCTTTTCTGTTTCGCTTTTAGTTTTTTAAAACATTAATCTGAGTATTTGTTCACTTCTATTTGTCAGATATGGTGGAATATATCTGGACTCGGACATTGTGGTGCTAAAACCATTATTATCTTTGAATAACACTGTTGGTGTGGATAACGAACTAGGCGGAAGTCATTTGAGTGGTGCTGTGATGGCATTCAGAAAGCACAGGTGATTTCGCAACTTGTTTTTCATCTGCCAAATTTTACGAGTTTGACTAATAATACATTGCCATCATAATTTCGTCCTTAATACTGGCAAGTACACTTCATACTGTTGAACATATGTGTTTCACTGTTTTTTGATTTCTTTACTAGTTTCTGTTTTACTTTCTGACCTTTATCTTTAGTTATTTATACGGCTTTGAATGAGCATACGTTACTTTTTATTCTCACTAATTATTACAATGATCTTCCTTTTCTACTTAGCAACCTTCCTTTTCTCTTTACCCTCGTTACCGCGCAAGTAGAAAATATGGAGTTTTCGATTTGTCCCCATTGTTCTCTCAAAATGCTTGATTTCTAATCTTTGTTTTTGATGTTGTATTAAGTCAAGTTCATGAGCCTTGTGACTGACATGCTTCAGTTTTATTTTCTATCATCAATCACTTATATTCTGTTTGTAACATACAAGGCTATTTGGTAATTGGTTTAATATTACTTTTCTGCAATCTCTCGGAACAGGGGGTTTTGTTAGAAATATCATGCTATCTCTAGAATCTTTCCGATAATTGGCTCTCGGAAGAACAAGAGTTTCTCGACTGAGAATATTTAGAAGTCTATTCTAGACTCTTCACCTTCAAGCTGAAAATACAGTGAATGTGGTTAGTTCTGGGAACTGTAATTATAAGTTCTAATTAGTATAATGAACATGAATTAAAGTCAGACCTCTAAATAAAAGACTTTACAATATTCAGAATATACTTAAAGAATTGTAGTAGCACACTTGATTATAGAAATGGAACGGAAGCACACTTGAACTAAAATCACACTAAAACACTCAAAAGAAGACTAGAGATTGAGGGAATTGTTCTCTCTATTGTTCGGTGCCTTCTCCTTTGGTTGAATGGAGTTTATATAGGCAGATGGTGAGTGAGGGTTGAAGTATGACCCCGGTTACTTTTTCTAAAGTAACTATAGTTTAAGGTAAGTTGAAGCCGCGTGTCCTGGATGGTGGTTGGAGTTGGTCAGACTTCATATCTCCTTTTGGTTTTGATAAAGTAGATTCCTTTCTTTTGCTTTAATAAAGTAGATTCCTTCCTTTTACTTTAATAAAGCAGATTCTTCCACATTAATTTGTCTCCTCTTGTCGCTACTGCATGTATTATGCATCGTCTATAATAGTCATAAAGCATGTATTATGCTGTTGAAATTGCTTAGAGAGGTGGATAGTATTCCACCTGTTTTAATTTTATACTTTCTTGGCGGAAACAACAAGACCATTATGTTTGACAATCTTAAGGAAAGTGTTTAAATGCTTCCAATGTTGATCAATGGTATGGGAAAAAATGAGGACATCATCAATGTAGACGATTGAAAAATCTGAATAAGGATTAAAGATATCATTCATGATGTTTTGGAATTCAGAAGGGGCATTTTTCAAACCAAAAGGCATAACATTCCATTCATAATGCCCAAAAGGTACAGCAAAACTAGTTTTATACCTGTTCTTTTCATTGATCTGGATTTGCCAAAAGCCAGACTTCATATCAAATTTGGAGAAAATAGAAGCTTTATTAAGCCTATTGAGTAAATCCCTCTTATTAGGAATAGGATAACGAATCCACCTTAAAGCCTTGTTCAAAGGCTTATAATTGATAGCAAGACTGGGAACACCACGTTCTTTCTCCGCATGTTTGTTGACATAGAAAGCTGGACAACTCCAAGGAGAATAACTTTTCCCGATAAGTCGTTTATCAAGAAGGTCTTGAATTTCCTTCTTACAATGTGTAAGAAGTTCTTGGCTCATTTGAATGGGACGAGCCTTGGTAGGGATAGATTTTTCATTGAAATCAGGTTCATAAGGCAACTCAATAATATATTGCTTACGGTGCGAAAACTGGGTTGGAACTTCAGCACAAATCTCAGTTTCAGTTTGATTTTGAAAAGATTTGATTTTGTCACTATTCTGACTAAGGTAACGATCAATTTTTTGAAATCTCAGATCTTCTTGTAGAAAGCAGATCTGGTTTTGCCGGAAAATGAGTTCTTTTTTAAGAGAATGAATTACTTGCTCCTTGGGAGGATTGATGAATTTGAAGCAGATATCTTGGTCAAGAACATTAGAATAAATACCATTATCATTAATGGTCATGGGATTGAGAAGTGAAAGAAAGGGGATTCCTAGGATGATGGACTGGCTAAGTCCCCTAACCACGATGAAATGGGTCTTAAGATAAATACCTTCATTGCATACCCAAGAATCCGAAATCTTGTAATTGATCTTCATTCTGCTTCATTGCCTAGTACTTTCGCAGTACTTGGTAGGAACTAATCCCTCCTTGATGCAATTTAGATCAGCGCCGGAATCAATAAGAGCAATACCTTCAGAGATGAAATCTTTACTGATTACGACTTTGATGCTGACATACCATTTCTGGAAGATGACTTTGTCAAGATTGAGAATTTCCTGATTCTCAGTATGACCCGGAATCTTAGGCTCAAAATTAGCCTCATCATTGGTTTCATGCTTAAGGTAGTGTTCGTCTCCTTCGCTAGCAGTTTCTTTCGAAGTTCAAGAAGAGAAACACGATTAGCAAGAATTTTCATATCACCTTTGAGAGAAATGATCTCAGTTTGGAGATCTTGAATGGTAGGACCCTTCTGCTCATTAGTTTAGAGTCTGTTCATGACAGAGGAAAAATTAAAAGTATTACCCATAGAAGGTAATTGCCTTGAAGTACTAGGAGCAGAGCTTTAGGGGTACCATGAAGATATTTGAAAATGACTTGTTTCTTCTTTTCAGGATCATCGATCTTGTCAAGAAGGTCAAGAATGATGGATTCTTCAGTAGTAATGACATTAATACTTAATCCGTTCATTTGAAGAATTGCCTTGTAGTAATCAGTCTTACTACTGCAATCATGACAGGTAGCTTCCTGATCAGAACTGTCAGGAGAAGGGGAGCTGCTGGAACTGCTGATGTCTCCATTGATATCATTAAGATCGCTGGAAATATTATCCTCGGAATCAGAGAGGTTCAGAAGGACAGCGCTCAATTGCTTCTTAAGTCCCTCATCAATGACTAGTTCATTGATCTTCTTCTTCTTAGTATAACAATTATTGGCATAATGGCCCGGCTTGCCACACTTGTGACAGATGACTTTGGTTTTGGAAAATTTTGAAAATTCTTTCGTTTTGAAAATCTTTTAAGAATCATCTTTCTTGGAATACTTTGTTTTTCTAAAAGATTTTCTGGTTTTAAAAGATTTTTCTTTTGTCCCAAAATTAGGAACGGAAAGGTTATCATAATCAAATTGATAACAGAATTGACCGAGCTCTATGCTTCCAGACTTTTGTTCTTTCTTAAGTTGATTTTTCAACTTAATGTCATTACTAAGGACAAGGCCTTCAGCGCATATTTTGCTGATGAGATCCCCAAAAGTACAGAGGGAGAAAGGTAAAGCACTATGAAGCACCGGTGCGGCACTTAGGGTGAAGCACTAGCACCGGGTACGCGTCGGGTGCGGGTGCGCCTCGGGTGCGGCACTGGTGCATGTCTGGTGCGTGTCCAACTTTTTTTTTTAAATCTAAATATCGGGTGCGGCTCGGGTGCGTATCCGGCGATCTGTGACCGCCGGGCAGATCGGTGACCACCAGCCACTCAAGCGACACCGGCGACCACCGTCCATTCCAGCGACACCGGCGACCACCGACAAGGACTCTGACGACAGAGGAGACCGGAAAGAAGAAGTAGAAGCAACATAAGGAGGAGGAGAAGGAGAAGGAGAAGGAGAAGGAGGACTTACCGGCGATAGCGACCAACGACGGCGTGCACCGGAGAAGAAGAAGAGGAACTGTCGGTCGATCGGTCGATATTATCTAGGTGGTTGATAAAATCTATTTTATCTATGGAGATCTTGACACAGTTTGTTATTTTATCATAAGTACCATTATTAAGTTATTTCATAAACCACCCCAGGAATTCAAAGAAATAAAAGTTAAACCACATAAAAACTTTATTCTTTTCAAATTTACAATTTTAATATTTATATAAAACAGCCCATTAAACTTAACAAATTCTCACTAATTTGGTTGAAAGCTTTAAAATTTACAAAAGAGCCCATTAAACTTAATATCTTACTAGTTTGTTTTGGAATATTAATATCTTTTTACATATATCAAACACATATTATGATTATTGAGATTCAAACTGTTTAAAAATTTAATACTAAGTGTATATAATTAAAAAAATATTTATAAAATTTGCCGTATCCCCGCCGCACCTGTATCCTAAAATTTTCAAAAATGCCGTATCCGCGTATCTGCACCCGCATTCGTGCTTCTTAGGTAAAGCACCGTTGTGCTTATTTCTAATACGATTTCTAACACGCTCACTAAAGAGATTGGGTAGCCCTGCGATGATCTTTCCAGAAATCTTGCTGGGCATCACTTCTCTGATAAAGCTTGGTTAGGAAGACATCCTTATACCACCTAAAATGGGTAAGAGATCCCTGCCTCTCTCAAGGACGGTATAAGCATTTCCAATAAAATGCTTGGTTATAGCAGTAACCGGAGTGGTAACCGCATCAGAAAGGTTTTGTCCATCAATTTGGATGGGGTTGCCATTTGGTTCGACCTTGATAGAATGAAGGATATGATCCTGCTCAGTAGAAGTAAGATAGAAATCCCACCATCCTCGGAGTTGGCCAGTAAAACCGGCAATAAGATATTTGGCTATAACACACTCATTCTCTCCGGGGTTTATATTTCGCGCACTATTTGCGGCCATTAGCATGTGCTGAAGAAGGGTAATAACCTGATAATCCATCATGCCATCGAGATTCCATTCATAAATGGAAGATTCATTAAGGAGTGGAAAAATTCTTTTCTTCTAATTGCATGTCTACAGTCGTAGGGAGGTGATAATAATTCCTTAATGGAGGCCTGGGATTAGAAGATGAAGATCCTAAAGCTGTGACAAATTGTTGTTCTAGTCTATCGGGATCTGCCTCAAATTCACTGCCTAAATCTCATATGGCATTGACATGCTTTGGAGAAGGTTGAGGGGTTTCAACCTTGGGATAGGTTTCCTTGGGGGTCATAATTTTTCCTAATTTAGTCATTAAACCCATAAGGAACTCTTTGCTAGGTTCATCGGATCCTAGCTTAAATTTGCTATCTAATTCGATAGAAGGTTTGACCAATGGTTGCTCTATTTTTTTAGGGACAAGAGCTAGAAGAAGCTATATTGAAGCTATGAGTAGTATTAAAGACATTCTCACTAATGCCTTTTGGGGGTTGCATCTTGCTATAAAAGTCAGAGACTATATCCCTAACACAATAAGTAGTGTCTTCTATTCTAGAAGTCTGCTCTCTTATAGTGCTTAAGATGATATTGGAATAGTTGGATTGCTCAGCTATGGATAGGATTTCACCGGCAGTGATAGGATTGAGGTGATTGGAAGTACTGGTGTCAACTATGTGTTTCAACGGAGCAGCCAAAAAGTTGGAATTCATGTCTCCTTTCATGGCAAATTTATTGAAAGGAGGGTGGACACTTTCTTGCTTGTCTTGAGAAGGCCAAACATACCACCAAACATACCATTCATGGGTGACCTTTTTGAAAACATTTATTTGTTTTTGAAAATTAATGAAATCAGGGATTTCAATACTATTGTCAAGACAATAAGAATAAAACCATCCAACGAAAGGAAAATGGGTTTTATGTGCTTTTAAGGTCTAAAAAAAGAGTTCTCTATATTGAGCTCTTTGCTCTTTAGAGAAAGTGACTCGATACCAAGCACGATTTGTGCTATTGTGAGAGGAATAAAAATCTTTATTGACCTTATCATAATTAATTTGAAAATCATCTATGACAAGAACATTGTAGTCAAAATCATGTCTACAGGCGTAGGGCGGTGGTAATCCTTTTACCATCGGGGCATATAATTCATATGCATCATTGACTTGTTGTGAAAGCCATTCTTCAATCTGAGGTCCGTATTGGAGCCACCAATTACCAATCCAATTATCAGCATAAACATTCATGGTTTATTTTCTTCTCCCAAAGTTTTGATGGACTCTTTCCAAATTGGATTGGTAAGTGGTGGCTCCAATACGGACTTCAGATTGAAGAATGGCCTTCACAACAAGTCAATGATGCATATGAATTATATGCCCCGATGGTAAAAGGACTGCCCAGAGGCAGGGATCTTCTTATTAATCTTCATTGTCCCACTCTTACCCATTTTAGGTGGTATAAGGACGTCTTCCTAACCAAGCTTTATCAGAGAAGTGATGCCCAACAAGATTTCTGGAAAGAGCGTTTCATCGCAGGGCTACCCAATCTCTTTAGTGAGCGTGTTAGAAATCGTATTAGAAATAGGCACAATAGTGCTTTACCGTGTTGGAAATGCTTATACCGTCCTTAAGAGAGGCAGGGATCTTCCTATTAATCTTTGTTGTCCCACTCTTAACCATTTTAGGTAGTATAAGGACGTCTTCCTAACCAAGCTTTATCAGAGAAGTGATGCCCAACAAGATTTCTGGAAAGAGCGTTTCATCGCAGGCATCCAGGACACGCGCTTCAACTTTCCTTAAACCATAATTACTTTAGAAAAAGTAACCAGGGTCATACTTCAACCCTCACTCACCATCTGCCGATATAAACTCCATTTAACCAAAGGAGAAGGCACCAAACAATAGAGAGAACAATTCCCTCAGTCTCTTGTCTTCTTTTGAGTGTTTTAGTGTGATTTTAGTTCAAGTGTGCTTCCGTTTCATTTTTGTAATCAAGTGTGCTACTACAATTCTGTAAGTATATTCTGTAATACTGTAAAGTCTTTTATTTAGAGGTTTGTCTTTAATTCATGTTCATTATACTACCTGGGTCTCTTCCTGGTATCAGAGCCATTTAAGTGGCTTTGAGATTTAATTATCTTTCTATTTTAGCAATTTGAAATGTGGTACGACACACCCAAGTCGCCTCTAAGATAGGTCTCGGTCTTCTGCCAGTGAGCATTTTGTGACCACTTTTACCTATTTGGTTGACAGTCGTGCATTTTGAATTGTTTCCATGGCTAGATTAATTAGATCTCTTTCCACCAATGTTTCTAAAAGCCAAACTAGTTCCAGTAGGAATGTTCATGAATTAAATATAGAAAATTTGATTTTGTTACTATTCTGACTAATGTAACGATCAATTTTTTGAAATCTCAGATCTTCTTGAAGAAAGTAGATCTGGTTTTGCCTGAAAATGAGTTCTTTTTTAAGAGAATGAATTACCTGCTCCTTGGGAGGATTGATGAATTTAAAGCAGATATCTTGGTCAAGAACATTAGAATAAATACCATTATCATTAATGGTCATGGGATTGAGAAGGGAAAGAAAGGGGTTCCTTGGATGATGGACTGGCTAAGTCCCCAAACCACGATGAAATGGGTCTTAAGACAGATACCTTCATTGCATACAACAAGTCAATGATGCATATGAATTATATGTCCCGATGGTAAAAGGACTGCCCAAGTTACAATTTATGGAAGATTTTAATATTCCTTGGATTCTCTATTGGCAATATGCCATTCAGAAGGGAGTTAATGCTTCCATTGAATATCCTCCCAGACTAGTCAGGCAATTTGGGTCAAAATGGTGGCCTAAATTCAATTATGATCGTTGCAACATTGAAGCAGTCACGGAAATCTTCCCCACTCTAAAGACTGTTGCTACAACTCAAAAATTTAGGTCCAAATACCTAGACTTGTGCTTTGAAATCCGAAGCAGAATTTACAAAAAGGAAAAATGAGATTTTCCTAAGACTGGCCAAAGAAAAACCTTTTTTGACAAAACGCGAATTACTTCAGGCGGTTACTTTTGAATTACTTAAAGCAGACAAGGGAGAATATGAATCAGATGAATCTGAGAAATTATCCAAGGACTTGAGGACCCAAGCGACAAACTCGGATAGAGGCTCAGATGATTACATGGTTGACACTTTGTCAAACAAGAGTACCCCTCAGACTGAATTATCCAATAAGGATTTAAAATTAAATCAGGTGGAATACTATCCACCTCTCTAAGCAATTTCAACAGCATAATAAATGCTATGTGAGAAAATTGGCAGCATAATACATGCTACGAAACTGACAGCATAATACATGCTTTATGACTTTTATAGACGATGCATAATACATGCAGTAGCGACAAGAGGAGACAAACTAATGTGGAAGAATCTGCTTTATCCTGCTTTATTAAAGTAAAAGGAAGAAATCTACTTTATTAAAGCAAAAGCAAGGAATTTGCTTTATCAAAATCAAAAGGAGATGTGAAGTCTGACCGACTCTAACCACCATTCAGGACACGCGGCTTCAACTTTCCTTAAACCATAGTTACTTTAGAAAAAGTAACCAGGGTCATACTTCAACCCTCACTCACCATCTGCCTATATAAACTCCATTCAACCAAAGGAGAAAGCACCGAACAGTAGAGAGAACAATTCCCCCAGTCTCTTGTCTTCTTTTGAGTGTTTTAGTGTGATTTTAGTTCAAGTGTGCTTCCGTTCCATTTCTGTAATCAAGTGTGCTACTACAATTCTGTAAGTATATTCTGTAATATTGTAAAGTCTTTTATTTAGAAGTTTGTCTTTAATTCTTGTTCATTATACTACCTGGTAAGCAGTAGCATTATACCTACAGACAGCTTATGGTTCAGGAATGCATCAGGTAGAATGTCTGTTAGATTTACTAATTACATTGAAGCAAATAATAACCCAGACATTCAAGAAAACAATGATGAATAGTTTAATTTTTTTTAATAAATTTGATATAAAAATTTTAGATCAACAAATAGGTACTAATAGTATAGGAAAAGGAATAAGCATTATAACATTACAAAATTTTATACAATTAATAGAACAAGACGATAGTTTAGATATATTAAATCAACCAGAATATAATACAGAGCCTAAGAAAAACATAGAAGTAATTGAAAGTATAAAAGATTTAGATATAAATCCAATACAGTCTTATGAACCAATCAGAGTAGACTAGATACACAAATCTTCTTTCCAAACACCAGTCGTCATAACCCTCTATTTCTGGGGTAAAAGGAATAGCTAGTCCGGCATCACAGGCAGTCGGTAAAGACAAAACATGTCCTGTTAAAGCTGGAAATTTGCAAAAAAGTAGACTCTTTAAAACCTATAATTAATCACAAAATAGAAACTGATACTAAAAAAGGGGGTTGGTCCGGAAAAACAAGTCTCCGATTAGACCTAAGCCATTTCTGGTGAAAGAATAGCATATCAAGGATAAAAATTACAGCGGAATAGAGAGCAGATTTAGAGAAAATATTACAAAAACTAAGATCAGAGAGAGTCGGTGGTTTTAGTTTTGCTTTCAAAATTTCAGAATACCGGGTAAAACTATAACTAGATAAAATCTCAGAGATGCTATTTTGAACTATCAAAGTATACCTTTGGAAAAACTCAGGGCATGCGTTAGTCTGCAGGTTTTCAAAAGCCATTTCTTGGCAAACAACTTAAAGCGACTCGCTCCCACTTTTGTAAATCCTTACGGTAGCTATGAAAGTTCTTTGAGAAAGTATAATCGATTAATCTAGCTAATGATATAGAGGTAAGCATAATCATTTAGAGAACAAAATGAGCCGAGTCTCTCATATGATAAGTAAATGCCATATGATCTCTAAATCGTAACTATATTAGGCTGCTCCTTGTCATGTTAATTTTTGAGATATTTTCTTTTAATTCATAGAATGCTTTTCACCACATGAGCGTGTTCATCCCAGAATAACTAAGAGCTTAGTAAAGAGAAAAAGATGATCTTACTTGGAAGCAAATAAGAACGGAATAGAGAACTGAGGAAGCTTTAGTGAAGAGAGTGGTAGAGCATGAGAGACTTTGGAGAGAATGTTTTCTTTGATTGAATTCCCAGCGTACTTACAAATGAAGTCTGCTTTCTGTTAAATAGGCAGAAAAAGCTATCTACAGGGTATTTACTTGATTTCCTTATCCTAAAGGAATCTAGTTAAGATAGTTTTACATTGAAAAGTCTTAAAGTAAAAGTATATAGCTAATGACATAAAGTAAAGTTAAAGTAGACTATGACTTAAAGTTGTTGTCTTTATGCTTCCGTGATTGCTTTGGGATCTACTTTTGCCGAAAAAGTCTTTGTCTTCTAGAAAACCTTGCTTTTTGGCTAAAATTGCTTCATCTAAAGCAGATGCACTCTGTCTTCTTCTGGAATCTTTTCATCTTTGGTCAATTTTCAAGTCTTCAAGTCTTCTGAGGAATCACTTGAAGAATCTTCTACGCTGATAAGGCTATTGCTTTGTCCTTGAGCGTCTTGAATTAGGCTATTTGTTGTTGCCGATTCATCTGGTTCTAGAGTTTTGAACGTCTTGCTGACTAGCTCAGTGAAAGCTTTTGCTACTTGTTTTTGAATAGCTTGGGCTTGCCTTTTTGCCTTTTTCTTCTTTTGTCTTCTTTTTTCCACTAGTATAGAGCACATGCGTTGCACGAGAATATAGTCGAGAGAAATATTTGAGGTGATATTATTATCTTACTTGGGATAAAAAATAATGTAATTCAATTATGTTCTCAACTTTTTGTGAATTTTTTAGAAATGTTATTTGATGATCGCAATTGTAATCAATTCAATGTTTGAAAACATTCTTTGTAAGTTTTGGATTAAAAAAATGTTTGATGGTTACGTCTTTATTTTTGTAAATTATTAAATTGGTTAATGGTTAAGATTTGTAATTTTCAAGACCAGGTCCTTTATGTTTCATCAATAAGAAACACAAAACACTCAGTCTTCAACTGTAATAATCGAACATATTTTCAATTCAAATTTGCACCGTATTTGAGCCTTGTTTTTTTATTTAACCCTTTTTTTTTGTTTTCCTAACAATTTTCTGTTTCTTAATTGATTTTGTATTTTAGTTTCTTTATGTTGTTTTTTTTTCCAGTTTTTCAATTGGTTAATTGTTTACTAACCTAAAATGAAGAAAGAAAATTACAATTCTCATTATCCAGGTCAATATCTAATATTTATTTTATTTTAACTAAATTAAAAGAATATAATAAAGGAACTTTTTTGTTATGTTTTTCTTTCTCATCACACTTTTCATTTTTCCATCAATGTATAAAATAGATTCATTACCCAATATTATTTTAATTTCATCAAAATTTAAAAAGGAGTAATAAAAGAAGGGGAAAAATGTAATTAACGTAATTAACGGAAGACATAATCGTCAAAAAATAATTTATAAAATTTATACTTTTAGAGGTAGTGCGCGCGCGCATACACCCACACACACGCATACATATATATAAATATATTTTTAACAACTACATATTTTGTTTCCCAATATGTAAATATTGATTTAGATTAAATTTATAACATAATGTTTCTTAAACACAGTACAAAAAAACTAATTAGGGAAGGTAAAGTTATTGAAATAACTGACAGAAGGTAAAACTCAAAATGATTACACAATTAGTAATTAACAATAGTATTTATGAAAGGGTATGGTAATAATGGAGTAGTATTAATGAAAGGATAGGGTAATACTGGAGTAGTAATTATTAAAGGATAAGATTGTTATTAGAGTGATTAACGAAGGACAAAAATGAAATAAAAAGATTTACAAGATTCGTACTTTTATAGGTAGTATAAATTTTTTCCAAACGAACAAGGGTCTCAGGATTTGATGCGTCTTTACTTACTACTTGTATGGCTGGACTAGGATTACTATCTCCCGTAATCAAAGGGTTTTCATTGATTTCTAGTAAATCACCAACTATGACAGGACTTGATAAGTCTTTACCGGTTGCCTGTGAAATCGGACTTTCTCCTGAACACTCAGGATTTTCAAATTTTGTTTTGCAAATTTCCAGCTTTAAAAGGACCTGTTTTGTCTTTACCGGCTGCCTGTGATGCCGGACTAGCTATTCCTTTTACCCCGGAAATAGAGGGTTGTGACGACTGGAGTTTGGAAAGAAGATTTGTGTATCTATTTTTCCAGTCGTTGGTCTCTAATTCTAATACTTGTATATGTGTTCTAAGTTGGGCAATTTGTTGGTCAAAGTTTGCCTTTTCTAAAGCTAAATGGTCTGTTCTACTTTTTAAAATGTTAAAATGCTTAATAAGTGTATTGCAGTTTTGACAATCAGCATTACTGTCTGTAGTCGAAGAAGAAGAAGGTTCTTGGCATTCTGAACTAATATAGTAATTTGTCCCATAATGGTTTTGCATAAGGTTATTGTCTTCTGAAAAAGTAAGGGTTTGCATAAGGTTATTGCCTTTGGAAAGTGTTTATAAATGCCTGGAACGGCACCTCTAAAAACACAATAAAATTTAAACTTTTTAGTTTATCTAAGTTTATAAAAATAATTAGTTAAAGCATTAAGGGTGTTTACAAACCACCCATTATCTTTCTTTAGAAATGATTGCTATAGATTATCTAAAAGGGCCTTTTGGTCATCGGGAAAAGGTCCTATTTTAGGGTTTTTAACTTGAAATCTAGATCCTACGTGGATTATTTCTAAGCTGTTACCTTTGAAATTTATCCTGCTTTTTTCCTTTATCAATAAAGCTAGTATAGAGAGAAGGAAATATCGGGCTAGTTTGATTAAGTTGAGGTCTGAAACTGTTAGATTGAGTGGCCTGGTTCTGAGATGAAAACGCCATCTGTAATAACACAAGAAACTTGCTTGATTCTACTACTAATTGTCTGGGGTTATCTTAAGATAAAATCTTTCTAGATAATAAATCAGCAATTGAATTATCTACTCCCTTGACATGCTGCCATTCTATTTTATCTATTCTATAATTACTTAAAGATGTCATAAATTTTAACTATCTATTTGTATATCTAGTATCTTTATTTTTGTTATATCTAACTATGGCTTCACAGTCTGTTCTAATACAGAATTCATGGTTTGAAATTAAAAGAGCTTTGAAATGTTCTAAAGCATAAACTATTGCTAGTTATTCATAATCTAAGCTTGTTAAATACTGATTACTTTCTTTTTACTTACGATTAGCACATCTACAAACTCGTTCATCTTTCTTATGACTATACTTACGGGGTTTGCAGTATAAGATTGCTCCTCATCCTTCTTTACATCCATCTGTTTGGACTATTAAATAGTCAGTATCTAATGGTAAATATAAATCTGGTAATTGTTTTACCTTTTCTTTTATAGTTTTTATTAGATTAATGTCTTCTATATTAAAATGTCTTTGACCATTTTTTACGTGTCTTGTTATATAAGGGACCTAATAATTTGCTAAGATCGTTGAAATAGCCGATTCTCTCGTATGATAAGTAAAAAGGCTTGTATTTGTAAAGTCCTTCTAATTTATCTGCTCCTTCTCAGATCTTTTTAGCTATATATTTTCTTGTATTTTAAATTTTTCACCACTAAAAACTTGACATTCAGTTTTGAATAACTCTATTTTCTTAGTACTTAAAATTAAACCATGTTTTTCACTTAAAAGCTAGATAATAATGTAATACATATTTTTCGAAATAGCTATAAAACCACTAGATAATATTAATAGTCTATATAACTCAGCCATCCACAAGACTACAATATAGTATAAATTCCTAAGACAAACTAACATTGATAACAATTATCCTTCTATAGTAAATGCTCCATCTAGTATCTCCAGGCAAAATCTTTGAACAAAAGTTTAAAAACAAAAGGCAGC